>JADBJO010000096.1:420799-423299 GCA_016801955.1 Conus betulinus | reverse complement strand
CTAAAGAGAGCCATTTGTTCGAAGAGGTGGAGTGATACTGGGCTTCTGTGGTCTATATACGGTATACTGCAAACGGATTAACTTCTTGGAATTGTTTGACTGCATGAGGCTGGCCGTCTTATTCCCTCCTGTTCCTATCAGGCATCCTGCATCATGCCAAACTCTGTGCTAAATTCTGGAGATGCTTTAAGCCATACTTTTCTGACGTGCAGCTGATGCCATTCTGCCGTTCAAAGAAAGCGTATTATTTCTCGTCCAAAAGCGTGCTGATTTCTTCATCGTTGTCATCAAACCCGCCCTGATAAATTCGTAAATTGGATCTGAGGACCTCACTGGCTCAGTCACCCTCTATTTTGGTTCCAGTCGGTAACCGATGTTTAGTGTATGTATCTCTGAAGGTGGTTCACACTTTTGCAGCACAATTTGCCTCGAGAACCGTGAAATATGGAAGTGTGTCAATGGTCAACATGAGTTGTCCTCGATGCACTAGGATGATGTGAAGACTGAGGATAGGCCCGACAAGTCCATGATCTGTTCAACAATATTCAGCTCCTAGAGTGTTTCTGGTTGTCCTGATAGTATGGACGTCCTGGCTGTGGGCAATGACATGATTAAAAAGATGCTGTTATTTGGACCACAGATTCATAATCCACGTGGTATTTACTTGTTAGCCTGTTTGAAGGAAGAAGATGATACAATTGGTCTCAGTTCATATGGTCAGTAGAAGCTGTCCATTGCTACCGGTATTCAAATTCCCATGTTTGTCCAGAATATAACCCTAGTTCTCGAAGTCACACCCAACTCTAGGACTCAGGTTATCGAGTGTTATGAGCTGGTCTGCCTTAGAGCTTCACTTCACAAAGCAGTCAAGGTTCTTTTGGAACCCTTCCTTGTCATCACTGCAGCTGAGGATTGTGGGGGGGAAAATGAGGATGATAGCAACACATGACGGTTGGGACCCTGGGGTAATCAAACCTTCATTAAACGCTCAGTGAGTCCAGACAGAAGGTCAAGAAGTTGCTGAAGAAAAGCAGTACGAATGGACAAGCCGACTCCATAAATCGTCACCTTGTTCTCGGGCTCATTTCCCCTGGGTTTACACATCAATCAATCTCCGACCATCTCGAGCAAATCAGATCTCACTGACAGGAGTAATGTCAATCTTGTAGTGAGTTAGCCCCTAAGCTATCAAAGCGTTTTTTTTTTTTTTTCTCAAGAGTCTCGTCAGTTCTGTTATTTCTAAGAGTACATACATTCCAAACTCAACAATTTTGTGGGTTTTTTTTTTAAAAAAACGACATCAACAGTGGTTTAATAGTCATTGTGACTACATTAGCCATTATGTCAGCTGAATTCCGAAAGTCGAATAACCAAGCATGCATACATATGCAGCCAGACAGACACAGACAGAGGGAAAAAAATCTGGGCACATTACCAGTAATGAACACAAAAAAAAAAAACATCCACATTACAAACATTTCAAAACCCACAAAATCACACTTAAATCAATCATTTTCAATCATCAGTAAATGAAATAGAGCCCATGAGCCATGTAGCTTTCTGTTTACTGAAACACAGGGGTTCTTCAGTATGCTCCGATTTTGTGGTAATTAAAGGAATACCGTAACATGTTGATGGCTATTGCTTTTTTTTTGTCCTTTCAGAACAGTAGTGTAGCACTGAACTATAACAGAAATAATGAAGAATTGTTTTATTTTCTGCTTGTCAAAACAAAAATTCATTTTTTAAGAAGAACCACGCTAAGACAAAAATTCAATGCAAAACTAGGCCTAAGATTCAGTGTAACTACAACTACCAGCGAGAAAGACGCAAAACGGGCGTACAAAGACTAGCATCAAAAGCAGAAGAACTATGAAAGACAAAGATGTGATGTAGAAGAATTCCAAAGACTAAGATAAAAAAAAAAAAAAGAATGCCGACAAATCACCGAAGACTAAGACCCAGGACAGAAGAACTACCAAAGATTAGGTTATTTAAAGTAGCCAAAATTAGGATCGAAAGTAGATGAAGTACCAAAAATCATAATCCAAAGTGGAAGAAGTGTCAAAGACAAGTATCCAAAGCAGGAAAACTACCGAAGAAAGAAAGCAAATTAGAAGGACTACTATCGACTTTGACTCAAAGCAGAAAAACTACTACAAGGACTAAAAACTCTAAGTAAAAAAAATATCCACTGATGACAGAGATCCAAGATTAAAAAAAAAAAAAAAAAACTACCAACCACAGTGATCCAAAGCAGAACTATCGAAGACTAGGATCTAAAGTGGACCAACTGCCAACGAATGAAATCCTAAGCCCACGATTCAAAGTAGAAGAACCACCCAGTATAAATATACAAATTAAAAGAGCAATTGAAGTCTAAGATTAAAACAGGATGACGTCCAAAGACTAAGATCCAAAACTGAAGAAGTGCCATAGACTATGATTCGAAACAGAAGAATACCAAAGAGAAAAATTCAGAGTAGAAGAACTAACAGAA
>JADBJO010000096.1:413299-415799 GCA_016801955.1 Conus betulinus | reverse complement strand
CGAGCTTTTTACGTCTGACATTCGAGTGAGAGATGAGGGGTGAAGGAAAGAGTTAAGAGGGAACAAAAAAAAAAAGAGGGGATGGAGGGGAAGTGGAAAGAGGAGGTGGGGGGGGGGGGGGTAAGTAGAGATGAAAGAGATAGGAACTGGCAGCTGGAAACTCTGGGTGATCTCCCTTGACATTTTCAGATAAAAGCCAGCAGCGATCCATGAGCCCCGTGTCTTGAGGACCTAAATCATCTACACCGTCTTCATCACCACTTTGCGTCCGTCCCCCGACAATGCTTCCCCTTTCCACCCCTCCCCTTTTCGTCGAGGAGGATGATGTAAGGGTGAGGAGAGTAGCTGATCTGGCTGAGAGGAGGCGGAAGGGAGGAATGAGGAAGGGGCATTAGGAAGCAATCCAATTGCCACTTTTCACCTTCGACATTTTCCCCAGAGACCAGAACGCTTGGAGAAAAATGGACAAAAGTTGACACCAGGGAGAGTGGTGCTGGATGAAAGTCAGTGAAACGCGGATCTAATTCTAGAACAGTTCATTGGATTCATTGTTTTGGCCGGAATTCTTTCCATAAACCCGTTTTTTTTTTTGAGTCACTTTCTTTACAAGCCAAAAAAAAAAAATGATAAAAAAATAAGAATAATGTCAATGAAAGTTGAGGTTAGAAAAAGAAAAGAAAAAGATACACCCAAATGCATGCGTGGGTGGGAGCTAGAGAAATACTGTCCTCAACTGCCAAACAAACCAGCTGGGAGCAATCCTGCACCACCCTTGGAAACCTTCGCTGTGTTCACATAGGGTGCAGGCACATACAGGGCATTCCATTAGGACGTCAAGGGACATAATTGCTCCCTGCTTCATTGGATTCATTGTTTTGGGCAGGATTTTTCGAAAACCATTTCCAATTCCCTTTCTTCGCAAGCAAAAGAAATAATGTCAATGAAACTTGAGGTTATAAATGACCATCCATACACAAGGCTGGGTCTGTGATCTAGTCCATTAATGCCCCAAGCTGGGGTGGTGGCTCTGACATAGAACGTTCAATCTACTTGCGAGCTTCTGTTACGGCATCACCTATGAATTCCACAGTCTGCTTTGTTGCCTTTCCTGCAGAGAAAGACAACCATAGCATCCTGGAAATCCTGTGTTGAAGTCTCTTCCTCCCAATGTTGGTGAGAACGTCATGCAGAGCACCAAGTATTGTCAGGCTCTCTACTTTAAAGAGTACAACAGAAATGACGTCTGTGCCTGATGCCTTGCCAGGCTTGAACTAGCTGTCTACTTTTTGACCTGTGAAAAAAGAAACATCAAGATTATTCAAGGCTCGCTTCTACTCAGTCAGTCCAAAGCTGCAGCGTTCACAGATCGGAAAAGTATCAGCTCTAGTTGAAGTATACTACTGATAGTCTTGTCAATGAGCAAGGTAGAGCCTTTAATGGAAGGGGATGGAGTAGTACTGGATTTATATGGTCCAAAAGCAGGAGAACTATCAAAGACTTAGATCAAAGCAGAAAAAACTGCAAGTAAACAAGATCCAAACTACCAAGGTGTGAGATTCAAAGCAGAACTACCAACGCCCAGGATTTAAGGTAGAAGAAATACCAACGACTAAGTTCTGAAGCAGGCAAAACACCAAAGACTAAGATCCACAGTAGACCAACTATCGACGAGCTAAATCCAGTGTAGAAGAACTACCCCAAACTAAGATTTACAAAGATCTAAATGAAAAAAATGTACCAAAGATGAAGATCCAGAATACACAAAGACTGTGATATTAAGTAAAAGAACTACACAAAGTCTGAGATTGAAAGCATAAGAACCACACAAAAATTATCTGTTGTAGAAGATTTAGACAAAAGAATCCAAGGTAGAAGACTACACAATGATTGTGATAAAAAGTAAAAAACTACATTAAGATGAAGACTGAAAGGACACGTAACACACAAACGTATCTACTGTAGAAGATGCAGGCCAAAAATACCAGGTAGTATAATTACCTAAGACAAAGACACAAAAAAGCAGACGAACTAACAACCAAAGGCTAGGTTTCCAAAATAGAAGAACTACCCAAGGCAAAGGTTCAATGTAAAAGAATCGTAAAAGACTAAGACCTAAAGTAAAAATAAAAATCTGCCATGGACTAAGATCCAAAATAGAAGTCCAAGGACTAATATCAAAACTGAACAACGATCAAAAACTAAGATCGTAAGGCAAAGAGTATTGACTACGATTGAAAGTAGAAAAAAAAACCCAAAGCAGATCTTCCAAAGACTAACACAGAACATTTAAAGCAGTACCATGAATTATGACTCAAAGCAGAAAAATAATGACAGGGTACCAAAATATAACAACCACAACAACGTACATAAGCGATCAACCGAGCAACCATCCAGCCAACCATCTATCCAATCAACCAATCATCTAAGCAAGTAACGAAAATACGACCTATGACAGGGATCAAAAGAAGAAGTTCTACCAACGACTAAGATACAAAGCAGA
>JADBJO010000096.1:403299-405799 GCA_016801955.1 Conus betulinus | reverse complement strand
AGGCCACTCACGTCTGATGGTTGGAGTGGTGGGGTTTGACAACGTTTACTACTACCCTGGACACGGAAACCATTTTGCAGAAACTCAAACCTTCAAACGCAACCAACAGAGCTGGAGAAGCCTTGTAAACAGTTCTTTTGTGCGTGGCCTCAGTGGTTCTTCGCAGAGTCAATAGAAGAAGAAGAAGAAGAAGAGAGGAGAGGAGGAGGAGGAGGAGGAGAAGAAGAAGAAGAAGAAGAAGAAGAAGAAGAAGAAGAAGAAGAAGAAGATGATGATGATGATGATGATGATGAACGAGAAGAAGAAGAAGAAGAAAGAAGAAGAAGAAGAAGACTGTCCTGTTTTGGAGGGTGTTTTTGACAACAGTATTTTAAAATTTGCTGGATAGACAGGTGCTTCTAATGCCTGGAAAGGCTAGACAGCCATCCCACTTTCTAAAATATCTGGTGCATAGCCATTCATTGATTTCAGACCAGTATCACTCACCTCTAGCTCCCTGTTAGCTAAGTGCATTAAATGGATGATGGGAAAACATTCTTCTTTCAGCTTTTATTGTAGATAGGTTTGATCTATCGTACCTCACTGACCATTTCTATTGAACCACTTAAGATACTATGCCGACCGTCCGCTTGTCACTATGGCAGTTACACATGAGCACCATCTCTCTCTCTCTCTCTCTCTCTCTCTCTCTCTCTCTCTCTCTCTCTCTCTCTAGCTTCTCAAGTCTGTTAACCGATGAAACATTACACTCCATTCTGTTCCTCTACACACGATAGCTGAATGAACGTGGATGAACGATTTTTTCGATGGGGGGGATGAAGAATGAGGATGAGTTTTAAGAGGTCACAAAAAAAGGGGGGGGGGGGGGGGGGGTGATGGGAGGAGGAAACGGGGGCTGGGGAAACGTGTGGAGGGGTTTAAACAGAGATGAAAGAGCAACCGGAGATTCAGCGTAATCTCCCTTGACATTTTCAGATTAAAAAAAAAAAAAAAAACTAGCAGCGATCCATACGCCCCATGTACTTAGGATGTGAAACATCTGCATCGTCTTCACCACCGCTTCTTGTCCACCTTTCTCGTGACGCTCTCCCCTTCAAAACTTCCCGTTTATAGAAGAAGAAGAAGAAGACCGTGTGGGAAAGGTCAGTGGTAGATTGGGCTGAGAGGAGATGGAAGGGTAGGGAAGGAGGAGGGAGGGTGGGGAGCAATCCACTTGCCGCCTTTCTCACTCTTGACATTTCTTTCAGACCAGAAAGTTGGGTGGAAAAAAGATTGAATCCAGCGAAGGCGGCATTGGTCTGACGCTAGTGACGTGACATGCTCCTCTGACCTGTTTCCAAGTCGTGGTTTGTAGAGCAGAATTTTTCAAAGCCCGTTTTTTTTTTTTAAAGTCCGTTTCTTTCCGCGCAAAGGGAAAGCATAATGTCAATAAAAATTTGGGGTGATTAATAACCATATATACATACACATGTACATGGATAGATAGAAAGATAGCGACATACATACATACGTACATACATACATACATACATACACATATACACGCAAACGCACATATGCATATACACACGTGCACACACACACACACACACACACACACACACACACACACACACACGCACGCACACGCACACACACACACACACACACACACACACACACACACACACACACACACACACACACACATGTACACATGCATACCCGCATACACACATATGGGTCATTGTCGTTACAGGTTGGCCATCAAAAAACCAATGATATTAAAACTGCATCATTGGTAGACCTGGATACGGCTGAACAGTCAGATTTACGTAGGCACTGGTGGAGGGATGGGGGGGGGGGGGGGGAGGAGTAGGAAGAAAGGGTGGTGGTAAGGAGGGCAGTGAGCGTTGTTGCCTTCCCACGTTCCATACACACGTGATCTCTTCCGTATCGCTGATTTCAAAGGAGGTGAAGGCCTTCTTTTTCAAGGTTCGCCACTTGACACGGTTCTCAGCACAGGACTCTGCTTCTCTGGAAGGAATGCCATCATTCTTTAGACAGTCCTTGATACAGTCATTGTACTGTTTCTTTAGGGATGTTCCATCTTGCCGTGGTTCTGAGCACCAATCCTGCACACGGTCTGTCTGTGGAGGAACTGTCCGTGCTGATCCCGGCGGCCACTCATCTCTGTCATGTCTCAGTGTCTGGCCTCAGTGCCGACAAAGCCTCCTCTTTGATCCTGTCCTGGAGGCCGGAATAGCTCAGTTGGTAGAGCGCCGGACTCGTAATCCAAGGGTTGCGGGTTCGAATCTCCGCCGGGCCGTTTCGGTTCAGGGGATTTTTTTCCCTCGGAGTTAACATTAGTTCTGACTCCATTTCCCACACAGTGCTTCGAATGAGACTATAAACCGAGGTTCCGTGTGTGAACGCTCGCATAACATCTTGCACACACGTCAAATCCCGTCACCAACTTTCGGGAGAGAAGGCCACTTTGGCCTGTTGGTATGGATGACAC
>JADBJO010000096.1:388299-390799 GCA_016801955.1 Conus betulinus | reverse complement strand
TGTGGTGTGTGTGTGTGTGTTGCTCCTTCTCTGGTTTTGAAAGGCATGGCTCTGAAGCCCGGTCTGTGCTCACCAGAACACCTGTGACGTCTTGTCTTTGGGGGGGGGGGGGGGGGGGGGGGGGGGGGGGGGGGGGGGGGGGGGTCTCAGCGTGTTACGTATTTTGATTTCGTTGATTTGCTCTGTATTATTCCTTACAGAGTGTATGGTAAATTACCCTCTTTCAGATGGGGCTACGATCTTCACTGAATAAACTCTCTCTCCTCTCTCTCTCTCTCTCTCTCTCTCTCTCTCTCTCTCTCCTCTCTCTCCTCTCTCTTCTCTCTTCGTCGTGAAACCTCCTCTTCTTTCTTAGTTTTCTCCCACTCTTCATCTCCCTCTGCCTTTCTCTTCGCATAGTCACTTCGAAGGCTCTCATTCTGGAACGGCTAATGGGTGATGGCCTATGTCTCACTCTGGAGATGCGGGGTGGGGTGGGGGTGGGGTCTCGGGGGGGGGAAAACAAACACCAACGAAAGAGGAGACGTGTGTGACGCGAAGGAGTCAGATGACACGTGTTGCTTCCAGAAACTGACGAGCCACTCTCCCGCCACCGTAAGGGGCAGTGGTTAAAACGTATTTGTAGGCTACAAGGTTGCAGGTTTGAATCCCTTTAAAGGCTTGTAATTATGTGTTGGATTTCTTTTTTTTCGATTTAGATCGGTTCATACTGAGAGTAAAAAGAAAACAGGTCACCTGTTCAAGACAGAAAACCGACACCCTATTCGAGTTTCATCCACTTAATGGACGACTCTTTGAGGGTATATTGCTCAAGTTTCCCCCGTCATCTTTGCAAGTGTCTTGTCTCTTTAAGGTCAGGCTGACGATGTGATATATCATCAAAGAACGCACCGAGTGCGTTTCTGTCAGATAATCTCAGCATGAACTAGATCCCCAGAGTATCGTCTTCGTTATTTTCATCCTCGTTGACCTTCGTTAAAACAGGTTTCAAAGTCCAATGCCCTTCGTGCTCAGCACTCTCAGTTGGGTTCATTTCTAATATCCTCTCCGCGCCTTCGCCTGTCCTGAGAATGCGTTACAGTCTCCAGAATGGACAGGCTTATTGGGGACTGCCAATGGATGGGCCTGTTGGCCCCCTTGTGGTTCCCCTGACGAGAGCCATTGCTCGAAACAATTTGTTGGTTTTAATCTCCGTTTTAATCACACTTTTAAACTTATGTCGCTCCCTTCTTGGTTGAGCATTTTTAGAGTTTTTTACCGGCTCTCTAATTTATTTGTGAGTATATATATATATATATATATATATATATATATATATATATATATATGTGTGTGTGTGTGTGTGTGTGTGTGTGTGTGTGTGTGTGTGTGTCTGTGTGTGTGCGCGCGCGCGCGGGCGCGAGTGCGTTTGCGTGTTTGTGCTTCTTGCTTTCTTTTTTGTTTTTGTTTTGTTTTGTTTTTTTTTGCTGTACTTTCTTCAGTGCCACATCAGTGGCATTTCACCTACGCCGCTCATTCCGACCCCCCCCCCCCCCTTGTCCACAGCCACCCGTCCCGTCCGCCGCAGCCCCGGCACCGGCAATCCACAGGGAACAGTCAATGTCAAGTCGTCAAAGAGGCACCCCACTGGAGGAGACACTGCTCTGCCGCCGAGTCACTTCGGTGGTGTTCAGTGGTGTGGGTTCTGATCCATACGCAGGACATCACGTGCTAAAGACCCCCGCTGACGACAATATTTTTGCTCAGTCGCAGAGCCAGCTTGAGTGAATTTTTTCCTCCAGAGAGCGCCACCGCGTCCGTCCAACGACGGCGCCCGTGAACTTGATGATACCTGTAACTCCGACAGAATCAAACCAAGGCCATAGACATGGGAGTGGATATGAAAACTGAGGTTACAATCAGAGCAGGGCATGAAGGGCCACAGAATCTGAGACTGATTCGATGAAGATGAGGACGATGAAGACGACGCTACGGATTTCCGTTTCGGTTTGAGACTGCATGACAGGGTTGTACTCTACGCTTATTGTAATAATATATCCCGGCGTCAACCAGGCCCGAGAGATACAGACACCTGCAGTGTTGGTCAGGAAACTTGAGCAACACGCTCAGAGACGCATCCACTAAGTGGATGAAACTGGACTGTGTGGTCCCAGTCTTCCCAACTGAGCTCGTAGCAAACTCAACTCTGGGTAGCAGCCGGTCAAGGCAACAACATTCCCACACAGGAATGGCTTTGAAGGGAATCGAACCCACGACCTCCCAGCCGGAATTCCGCGACGCCTAATCACTTCGCCACGGCGGCTGGTGTGTGTGACAGCCATATAATGATAGCTCCCTGTAGAGCTGCAAGCACTGACACTGTGTCACAATCCCCCGTCCGAATGGGGAAACGGGGGGGGGAGGGGGGGGGGAAGGCGAGGGGGGGGGGGGGGGGGGGGGTTCTATGTGGAGGCTGGAACGAGCGGCATGGGAATAATGGAATGGCAGCTGACACAGCTTG
>JADBJO010000096.1:370799-378299 GCA_016801955.1 Conus betulinus | reverse complement strand
TGCTAAACAAGTCAAGTGATATCAACAATGAAAACATTTGAACATCAAGAAAGGAAAACAATACAGAAGAAAAACATCTATTGTTAATAACTAAAATTTATGTTGTGGGACAACAAGAAGGAAAAAATGTGCGTGTGCTGGTGTGCGTGGTAAGTGTGTGTGTACAGAGAGAGGAGAGAGAGAGAGAGAGGAGAGAGAGCAAGATGAGGAGAGGGAGGAAGGACAGACAGACAGACAGGACCAGACAGAGCGGGACCAGAAGATGAGGACAGTGAAAAAAAAAAAACAAAAAGAGGGGGAGAGAGACAGGAGAGAGAGAGAGGAGGAGAGAGGAGAGAGCAGGGAGAGGCGGGAGACACAAACAGAGGAGAGATGATAATCTATACATGGTGGCAGCGGATTTGAGTTCGGGGGCCTTGCAAAATAATAACAATCTGTTGCTTCCAGAGATAATGCACATCCGGCATCACAGGTTTCAGTCCTCAGCCTTCCCAGACATCAGGCACATCATCGCCATTCTGCCACGCTGGAATGGACGCAGTATAGCTATCACTTTCCCTGGGCGGAGCATGTCAGAAAAATGAGGGAAAGAGAATGGGTTGAGAGCATTTTGAGCGAGAGAGAGAGAGAGAGAGAGATGAGAGGAGAGAGAGAGAGACGGGAGGTAGGAGAGAGACGAGATGGAGGAGGGAGGGGATGAGGAGGAAGAGAGGAGAGAGGAGAGAGAGAGAGAAGCGGGGAGAGGGGGGAGAGAGAGTTTGGACGAGAGGTTTTTTGTAGAGAGGAGAGAGCGAGACGAGGAGGAGAGAGGGAGAGTCGAGAGAGAGGTAGAGGAGAGAGGAGAGGGAGGGGTGGAGAGGGGGAGAGAGAGGCGAGGGAGGCAGGAGAGGAGAAGAGAGAGGTCTCAGCAGAGCGAAGCCAGATGTGTTCGTGCAGGCCGTCGCCAGTGTGGAAGACTGTACAACAATGGCAAGTTACCAGAGACGTGGTACACAATGGTAGGGCTTCTCTGACGAAACATTTCTGATAATGAGAGGAGAGGAGAGAGAGGAGAGAGAGAGAGAGGCGTGGAGAGAGAGGGACGAGAGAGGAGAGAGGGAGAGAGGAAGGAGAGGGAAGAGGACGTCGATGAGAGGGAGAGGAGAGACGGCGGGGAGGGAGAGGTGAGCTGGATGGGGAGAGGCGGCCGGGGACGAGGATGAGGGAGGGGAGGAGAGGAGAGAGGCAGGAGAGAAGGAGGGAGGGGAGAGAGTGCGAGGAGAAGGGGGAAGAGAGAGAGAGACGATGGGAGAGGGCGGGAGGAGAGACCGAGAAGAAGATGAGTGAGAGAGAGAGCAGAGGAGGAGAGGAGGAGAAGGGTCGAAGAGAGAGTGGGGGAGATGAGAGAGGGAGAGAGGGGCGGGGAGAGGAGAGGAGGCGAGGAGGGAGAGGAGAATAGGGGAGAAGGAGAGGGAGGAGGAGAGAGGAGAGGAGGGGGGAGAGAGAGAAGCAGGGGCGGGGGAGAGAGAGAGCAGAAGGAAGAGGAGCGAGGTGAGGGAGAGGAGAGAGAGGAGGAGAGAGAGAGAGGAGACCACGACACAAGGGAGAAGAGAGAGTGCGAGGGGAGAGGGAGGAAGAGAGAGAGAGGTGGAGGAGGAGTAGGAAGAGAGAGAGGGAGAGGGAGGAGAAAGTTGCTTGATTTTTTTGCACATTTTGTTATATTGCCATCTCATGTTGGGCAATGTAGGAATACCTTTAGCAAACGATCTGAGACCACACAGAACAGTATTTAGTATGGTTAAAGCAATGTGTGTGTGTGTGGGGGTGGCTTATTGGTATGCTTTCATCAACACTGGATAGGTTTCGCCACATTTTAGTACTCAGTAGTTCTTAGCATGATTTCGAAATCACTGAATGGTTCTTGGAATGATTTCCAGCATGGAATGGTTTTGGGGATACGTTCAACATGACTGAGTGCTTCTTGGCGTAATTTCAACGATGAAAGTTTCTTTGGCAAGATTTCAGTTCGGTTCTTGGCATGATTTCAAAACCGAACAATTCATTGCATGCTTTTAGTACTAAACGGTTCTTGGCATCATTTCATCACCGAACAATTCATGGCATGCTTTTAGTACTAAACGGTTCTTGGCGTCATTTCAAACACTGAATAATTCATGGCATGCTTTTAGTACTGAACGGTTCTTGGCATCATTTCAACTCTGAACAATACTATTCATGGTATGATTTCAAGAGTTATGGTTCTTCACAAGATTCAACACTGACGGGTTCTTGACATGATTTGGATTCCAATAAACAGTTTGCTGTGACATAATTTCAACGAGACTGAATGGTTTTTCTTATGATTTCAATCACACTGAATACTTTTCAGCAAGATTGAATTAGCTCTTGGCATAAATTCAATAATACTCAGTGGTTTGGGGCATAGCTGCAACTTTGAATGTCATAATTTCAGCAACGCTGAATAGTTAGCATAATTGTCGCAACACTGAATGGTTCTGCATGATCTCAATGCTGAATTGTTGTACACATGATTTGGTCACCTCCGAGTGGTTCTTGTTATGATTTCAGCAATACTGAAAGGTTCTTTACATGACTTCAGTAACGCTGGCTTGACTCAACAACGTTTAATGGGCTCTTGGTATAATTGCAACAATACTGAACAGTTCTTGGCATGGGTTTTCCCAAGTTGTCTTCACATTTCATTTTTTGTTTTCAAACTTTTAATTACACCAGTAAGAGTTTGGTCGGTATCTAACACCCGAAGGACCCACCACCCTATCCCTGACCCTCCTCCCAATTAGCCAAATCCTCCAAGAAGTTGCTAAACGTTCACCCAATGAATAAATTACACCTTCAAATTGGATGGAGAAAGAATGGTGCATAATTTGTTCCACAGGAAGTAATCAACATCACAGAATGCTCTAAGTACTTATCAAAATAGAACATGGAGCTCAGGATGCTAAAGCAGGACACTACACAATAGACGTCTTTGAAGAAGCGATAGCATTCCGCGAGGGAAGGGTAAAAAAAAAAAAAAAAACAGAACTGAAAGGACAGTGGACTCGTTTCTGATCCCCCAAGGGGGCTTCTCACTTGCTGGTCGCCAGCACTTCTCGTGGCATTGAACCGGGAGAGCTGCTGAATGATACATGGGAGAGTAATGGCCCCTGGGAGGATCCGTTCTGGTTCGCGGAGAGCACTTTGGGACCGGGAAAACAGTGGAAGTGTTAAGGTCTTGAGTGTGTAGGCAACTTGTACTAACAACCTCTGCACTTAAAAAACAGTGGAAGTGTTAAGGTCTTGAGCGTGTAGGCAACTTGTACTAACAACCTCTGCACTTCAAAAACAGTGGAAGTGTTAAGGTCTTGAACGTGTAGGCAACTTGTACTAACAACCTCTGCACTTAAAACAACAGTGGAAGTGTTAAGGTCTTGAGCGTGTAGGCAACTTGTACTAACAACCTCTGCACTTAAAAACAGTGGAATGTTAAGGTCTTGAGCGTGTAGGCAACTTGTACTAGCAACCTCTGCACTTAAAAAACAGTGGAAGTGTTAAGGTCTTGAGCGTGTAGGCAACTTGTACTAACAACCTCTGCACTTAAAAACAGTGAAAGTGTTAAGGTCTTGAGCGTGTAGGTAACTTGCGCTAACAACGTCTGCCCTACTTCCGTACCCCTCACTTACGAGAGAGAGAGAGAGAGAGGGGGGGGGGGGGGGGGGGGGGGGGGGGGGAGAGAGAGAGAGAGAGAGAGAGAGAGAGAGAGACAGACAGACAGACAGACAGATAGACAGACAGACAGACAGATAGACAGACAGACAAAGATTCAGTGAATTCTGGTTGTGTGTATTTTAACCTCCCCTCATTGCACCCAGAGAGAGAGAGAGAGAGAGAGAGAGAGAGAGAGAGAGAGAGAGGAGAGTAGAGAGAGAGAGAGAGAGAGAGAGAGAGATTCTGTGCAGTGAAATTCTGTATACTTGTATTTTACCTCCTCTCATTGCACTTCCCCCTCCCCCCCCCCCCCCCCCCCCCCCTCCTGCATTTCCTTGCGATGTTACTGTTTGTCCTTTTATCCTATTCCGCTAAATGGAAGCAGTCATTCACTTCCCCTTCTACAATGAAGTCTACATGCCAAGTGAGGGTTAAAAAAACCCAAAACGATGGAGAGAGAGAGAGAGAGAGAGAGAGAGAGAGAGAGAGAGAGAGAGAGAGAGAGAGAGAGAACAGCCTTTAGGCCCCAGAATTGCGTACTCTTCTTTGAAGTGCCAGTAACAACAGAAATTTGTAGTGAAGGAACGAAACTAATTAACTAAACAGCTTTGCAAACAAATGTCAACGATCAAAACATTCAAAAATGAAGGAAATGAAAATAAAACTTCCTTTTAATGTAATTTCATGATTGGTGGGAAGGAGGAGAAGAAACGTGAAAGTAAGAGAGAGAGAGAGAGAGAGAGAGAGAGAGAGAGAGAGAGAGAGAGAGAGAGAGAGAGACAGACAGACAGACAGACAGACAGACAGACAGAGAGGGGAGGGAGAGGCAGGAATGTTCAGCACCTTATAAGTGAGTCCGTACAACATATCTGTCATATTCGTCCCCTGATGCGCGGGTTCTAGCTGTCTGTTTCCTTAACTAGCCCCACGAGGGAGAATAAAGTGTAAAAAAAAAAAAAAGACACTTCACCTGCGCCTTGGACAAAATATCTACAGGATGTTCACTGTTGTCGTTCAAATCACCTCCCAAAAAAGAACGATTTCAACAGCCACGCTGAACGGTGAAAGGTTCTTGGCATGATTTCAAACACAGAACGGGTTTTGGCATGATTTCAACACAGAACGGGTTTTTGGCATGATTTCAACACTGAACGGGTTTTTGGCATGATTTCAACACTGAGCGGGTTTTTGGCATGATTTCAACACTGAACTGGGGTTTTTGGCATGATTTCAACACTGAATGGGTTCTTGGCATGATTTCAACACAGAACGGTTCTTGGCATGATTTCAACACTGAACGGGTTTTTTGGCATGATTTCAACACTGAACGGGTTTTTGGCATGGTTTCAACACTGAACGGGTTTTTTGGCATGATTTCAACACAGAACGGGTTTTTGGCATGATTTCAACACTGAATGGGTCTTGGCATGATTTCAGCACAGAACGGTTTGGGGCATTATTTCAACTCTGAACGGGTTTTTGGCATGATTTTAACGCTGAACGGTGCTTGGCATGATTGCAGCGCTGAACAGTTCCTGGCATGATTTCAGCATTGAATGGTTCTTGGCATAACTTCAACACAGAACAGTTTGGGGCATGATTTCAACGCTGAACGGTTCTTGGCATGATTTCAACGCTGAACGGTTCTTGGCATGATTTCAACACAGAACGGTTCTTGGCATGATTTCAACACAGAACGGTTTTTGGCATGATTTCAACATTAAACGGTTCTTGGCATTATTTCAGGATGGAACAGTTTTAGGCATATTTCAACTCTCAAAAGGTTCTTGGTATGATTCCAAAGCTGAACGGCTCTTGGCATGATTTCAACACTGAATGGTTCTTGTCATGATTTTGACCACACGACATGGTTCTTCTTGGCATAAGATCGACACTGAACAGCTGTTTTCGTGATTTTTACATCACTAAATATTTTAAGCATTATTTATCAATTCTTTTATTCACGTACAGGCCTTGTTGATTTACACCAGTAAGTTTGTGGTCTCCATGGAAGACCTAAAAGACCTCACCACGCTTTCCTCCACCGGTTAATCAAATAAACCTTTGAAAATGAAAAGTCGGAAAATGTTTCTAAATGAACTTACACACATTCATAATTGATTTTTTAAAAAATGTGTATTATGTATTCTGTTGAAACTGACTAGCTTTACAGAACGTGCTTAGATGCTATTAGAATAGATCCCGGAGCTCAGTATTCTAAACTAGGATGCTGTACGATGGCGTCTCTCAAGGACCGAGCAGCATCCACGCCCGCAAGAAAAAAAAAAACATATTTCCAGAACCGAATGGACAGGGAGGATTCATTTCTGATCCCAGAGGGCCTCCTCATTTCCTGGATGCCAGAAATTCCTGAAGCAATGGTCGGGAATTGCCGCTAAATGAAACATGGGGAGCAGCCGTACTGCGGGAAGATCATCTGGTTTGGAAAAAAAAAAAAAGAAGTCTTGTTCCGAGATGTCAGGAACGTTAAGGTCTTGAGTGTGTATGTCACTTGTACCAACGACATTCACTTTCATTTTGTGAGCTTCACTCACAAATGAGAGAGAGACAGACAGAGAGAGAGAGAAGAGAGAGAGAGAGAGAGAGAGAGAGAGAGAGAGAGAGAGAGAGAGAGAGAGAGAGAGAGAGAAAGAGACAGAGACAGAGACGGAGACAGAGACAGAGAGACAGAAAGACGCTTCAGACATATTATTATTGACATTGACCAGTACAGTCTTTGTGTCAAGGGGGAACAAGATCATATTTGCAGCGCCAGGAAAAAGAGAGAGAAAAGGAAAGAGAGAGAGAGAAAGAGAGAGAGAGAGAGAGAGAGAGAGAGAGAGAGAGAGAGTTACGCCTGTCCTATCTCTTCACAACCTTTTTTCTCTCTCTCTGCACATAGGCATGCACAACGACTCCCCCCCCCCCCCCCCCCCCCCCCCCACACACACACACAAACTGTGGAACGGAGAGTACTAAGAACAAGAGGAGCAAAGAGCTGGTTTGTCAACAGAGCTCAGGAATACGAGCCTGGAAATGATTAGAAATCATATGCGTCAAGAACGCAACGCTTTGAAAGAGAAAGCACCGAAGAGGAAAAAAAAGAGAGAGAGAGAGAGAGAGAAAGAGTTGAAACATCTGAGAAGATATTTTCGGGCTCCATTTTGCGGAAGTATGGTTTCTTTTTCATTGACAACATTTTACGTACATGTGTGCATGATATGTATGGTGGTGAAGTAGGTAGTGGTGTGGTCTGGAAATTCCTTCATCATGATCATAATGACTTTTGACTCATGTTAAAGAATGTGGAGTGTGTGTGTGTGTGTGTGTGTGTGTGTGTGTGTGTGTGTGTGTGTGTGTGTGTGTGTGTGTGAGAGAGAGAGAGAGAGAGAGAGAGAGAGAGAGAGAGAGACGCTTCAGATACGTTTTTTATTGACAATGGCCTACATGGCTTTATGTCAAGGGGGTGTACATCAATATTTGCAGCGCCGAAAAAGTTTATAATGCAAAGAAACATGATTGAAACGGATTACATAAATATTAATGATGAGGTTTGAAGCCATGTAGAAGAAAAGAAAAATAATGACGTGCTTTTTCGTCACTAAAAATGAATATGTAGTTTTTTTCTAAGTAACCTGATCACTGACACAAGTGCCTCACCCAGGCACACGTATTCACTGTTATAAAACTTTCCTGCACGGTCACATCTATCATCACCGTCCGCCTCATCATTAGCTATACTACTGAAGAAAACAAAACCATTTCTTACCAAGGTCATCAAGCTTGCGGAGT
>JADBJO010000096.1:343299-345799 GCA_016801955.1 Conus betulinus | reverse complement strand
TGTTTTTCTAGCCTCACACCCCCTCTGTTATTGACACGGGCATATGGGCCTGCTCAATTAAAACATTTTTACACATACACAAACACATACGCACACACACATGCGCGCGCGCACACACACACTCACACACATACACACGCACGCACACGCCCCCCCCCCCCCCCCTCCACCCTCACACACAAGCACACGCACACGCACTGATACTTCTCTCTCCCTCCCCACCCCCCTCTCTCTCTGTAACAGATAATCAGCATGCTAAAGTGCACAAGAGCACCCCGCCCCCTCTCTCCCTCATTCTCTCTCTTTTTCCCTCGCAGACACACACTCAGAGAACACACACACACACAGAACACACACACACAGAACACACACACACACAGAGACACACACACACACACACACACACACACACACACACACACACACACACACGCACGCACGCACGCGCGCACACACACACACCGCGCGTTCGCACGCGCTCGCACGCTTAAGAGACAGAGGGAGAGAGACAGATAGAGAGAGAGAAACAGGGAAAGAGAGAGACAGAGAGAGAGACAGACAGTAAGAGAAAGACAGAGAGAAAGAGCGAGAGACAGAGACAGAGGCAGAGACAAAGAGAGACTTTAATGGAAATGTCATCCAGACTGAGAGCATTCACCGAATTCTCACCATTTGTTTCACTGCATACATCCATTACTGCCTTCGTCACTGGTCAGATCTTGATATACGAAGCGCGTTTGATCCCTCTCCCCACTCCCATACTCCCTTTCCCTACCCCCTCCCGCCCTTCTCCCTCCCTCCCTCCTCCCTCCCTCCCTCTCTCTCTCTCTCTCTCTCTCTCTCTCTCTCTCTCTCTCTCTCTCTCCCTGACCCTTCCCCTCACTCTGGGTAATTATTCTTTTCAGCGAGAACAAGATCAACTGTGAAGTGTGCGAGATACTGGATTAGGCTTCACGTCGGTTGTGGACAACACTACCCCGCCCCCCTTAACCCCCCCCCCCCCCCCCCCCCCCCCCCCGCCGACCCCCCGCCGACCATCCTAACTCATTCTCCCTCTCCCCCTTCCCAGCTAACCCACCACCCTCATCCCCCTCCCACTCTCCATTTCTCTTTTATCTGCTTTTTCCCTACCATTTTTTCTTCACATTTTTAATCCCCCCCCCCCCCCCCCCACCTCCCCGGCCCATAAAGCATCTGTCACTCAGTCACGAACATATTTCTCATCTTTTTTATCTGCTCGTGTTTTCCTTTCCATTATTTCCATTGATTTCCTGTTGATTTGATATGGCATAGCTGTTCGCAGAGGGCCGTGTCGCTTTGGAGCCGTACTGGAAATAAATGACATGAACTATCACACACCACGTCAAGTCGTATATCACACAGCGTAACGTGGAGTTTGGTCGACAGGTCAGCGTAGCGCAAAGTCAGAGGGTGGACATCTCTGAGAGAGACAGTCCCTGTAAAGTTTGGTATGGAACTTCCTCGGAGGGTATCTGTCTCTCTGTGTGTCCTTCTATCAGTCTGTCTGTCTGTCAGTCTATGTGTATCTATGTCTCAGTCTCTGTCTGTCTGTCTGTCTGCTCGTCTGTCTGTCTGTCTCTCTCTCTCTCTCTCTCTCTCTCTCTCTCTCTCTCTCTCCCTCTGTTTTTATAGACCTTATCTCATTGTCCCAGCGAAGCAAGTTTGAATCTGATGTGAAGCGCTGTTGAGTACTGGTCTGTTCTCTGTCTTAATCAATAATACACATCTCTCTCTCTCTCTCAATAATCCACATTCTCTCTCTCTCTCTCTCTCTCTCTCTCTCTCTCTCTCTCTCTCTCTCGCTCTCCTCCTCTCTCTCTCTCTCTCTCTCTCTCTCTCTCTCTCGAACATGTGCTCGCACATATTCCGACAAAAGAAAAAAAAATCAGTCGCCTTTACGAAACGTTCTGTCTAAGAAAAAAAAAGTGCAAAACACAAACCAAACTAACAAACAACAACAAAAAATTTTTGCTGCAGATTACTGGAGATGCAATTGTTCCAAGTGACACCCCAAACAGATTGTGAGCCAGGCAATTTGTTGTGACGTGCCGTGCAGGGAAACGGAAAGTGGGCGGGAGCGGAGGGAAGGGGAGAAAACTTGAGGGGGGGGGGGGGGGGAGATCAGGAGAATGTGGTAGAGTAGTAATGAGAGAAAGGGAAGACAGAGAAGTAAAAAAAAAAAAAAAAAGAAAATGAATGAATGGAAGAAAACAAATAAGTCATAAATAAGGACGAATGGAAAAGACAACGAAAGAGGACATTTTCTCTTTTTCTTTCTCTCCCTAAACTCGGTGGAATGTCGTTGGGGCACCACACTGAAGAACAGTCCACCAGGTTCCTTCACTTGTCTCAGTTTTATGCTAAGTCTAGAAGAGTCCCTAAAATGTTTTTTTTTCCCATCCATTCTGCAACTTTATCTGTCCACCTTTTTTCTCTTGCTTTCCACTCTTTCCTCAGAAGGGTCCGTAGTCAAATGTTT
>JADBJO010000096.1:328299-335799 GCA_016801955.1 Conus betulinus | reverse complement strand
CTCTCTCTCTCTCTCTCTCTCTCAAGTCTCGTTGACACTGGCATTGGCATGAAAGAAAGCATAGAGTGCAGCCCTGTCGTAATGCCTTGTTCCTTTTTCCCCCAATCCAGTGTATGATGAATGGACATATCTGGCAAGCCGCAATAGTGCTGTGTTTGTCATTACAGACTTGCAGGCTGAGAAATCTCAGGTTCAAATCCCATCAAGGCATCTGTGCTATGTATGGTCTCAACTTGAATCCAACCAATATTGATTGTCCTATGGACTGACACAGGAAGACAGGACCCCTACGGTCCAACCCCTTAATGGACGCGTCTCTAAGAGCGTTGCTCAAGTTTCGTGACCAGCAGTACAGATGTCTGACCTCTCAGCTTTGGTTGGGGGACTATAAGATCTTGCATGAGAGGGATTGCGGAGTATATTTGTGCGGAATAGAACTCCATGGCATTATCATGATCATCCTCATTCTCACTTTTCTTCACTGAAGAAAAAAAAAACCCCACAAAAATCCCAAATTTCGTGGCCTTTTAACGTCCTGCTCGCATAGCAAAACTACATTCAATATCCTTTCCACGAATGTACCCGGTGGTCATTCTGTGTCACAGTTGTCAGTATCAACAATTCATGGGGACACCTGCTGGATACAGGTGGTTGTGTCCTCTCGACATGGATGTTTCGTTCAGACTGGTAAACAGGACTACACTGTTATTTTGTCAGTAGAGGGCAAAGTAGGATCAGAAGCAGCACCACTGAACTCTATCAAAGTAACGGGGCAGCAGTGCAGCGTCTCCTCAGGAGGGTTGCCTCATGATGACTTGATATTAACTGGTCCCTCGCGCTCGCTCTGCTGAAGCTGTGACTTGACAACCTAAATGTGGCTTGCATGACTTACTTGTCTCAGTCCTCTTCGCTCCTTGAGACGCATAGGGCCTCAACAGCAAGCTTCCACCTCCGTCTGTCCCTGGCACAGGTCTTGATCTCCCGCCCCAGTCAGGCTGGAGGCTCTCAGCTCGTTTAGCAAGCTCCTCCTCCAGGTCTGATTTGGGCGCACTCGCTTCCTCTTGCCCTGCGGGTTCCACTCGAGCGCCTGCCTGGTGATGTTAGAGGGCTCCTTCCCGACCCATCGCCACTTTCTCTTCCTGACCTGGACGTCCATTGGCTGTTGGTTTGCCCTCATCCCACAGGTTGGGTGTTTGGCTCTCTGTCGAACCATCGCAAATGGAGGATCTGCCGGAGACATTTACTGATGAAGGTTTGGATCTTCGTGGAGGTGTGTTGGAGGTGACTCGCCAAGTCTCTGATCTGTAGAGTAGCAATGGCTTGCATGAAAGTGCTGAAATGATCAGTACAGGAGTTATATCAATGAGAAGGGATGCAATACAAGATAGAAGAAGAAGAAGAAGAGAAGAAGAAGAAGAAGAAGAAGAAGATAAAAAGAAGAAGAAACGTTCTCTGATTGAAGAGAATGGGTGGGATGTTTTCTCACACCCTGCCTCAGCTCCGGGGTCAACTTTCGCCACAACAGGCAGCAACGCGTGGCGCAGTGAAGTAGCTGCTAATCCGATCCTTTCATGTTCATGTTTGTATGTATGCATACCTATGGAGAGAAATCGAGAGCAGGCACTTGCGTGTCTGACCGTTGATTCTCTCTCTCTCTCTCTCTCTCTCTCTCTCTCTCTCTCTCTCTCTCTCTCTCTCTCTCTCTCTCTCTCTCTCTCTCCTCTCTCTCTCTCTCTCTCCCTCCCTCTCCCTCTCTCTCTCTCTCTGTCTCTCCGTCTCTCTGTCTGTCTGTCTGTCTGTCTCTCTCTCTCTCTCTCTCTCTCTCTCTCTCTCTCTCTCTCCCCCCCCCCCCCCCCCCCCCCTCTCTCTCTCTCTCTGTGCACTGCCGCGTATTTAATCCCCCTCTTCAGAAGGAACAATGATCTGCATTCAATAAATCTTCATTTCATTTCACTTCTCATTCTCTCCCTTTGCTGTTACTGGCCCATTCTGCAGTGCACCTCCTTCCCAGCCGTCAACGGGGGTTTAACCGTGCCCACTCTTTACTGTCTGTACATGCTGTTCCCACAGCCATCTCCTTCAACAGAGAAACGCACTTTTCTTTGGCAGCCTCCGAGCACGGCGTAAGGAGTGGCTTTACAGTGTACAACAGCAGGGAAATTCCTCACACTATCTTATTCACATGCGTTAGCGTCAGCTCTATCCAGTGCTGGATCCACTCCTGGTAGAAAACGATGTTGTTGTTCATCCTTCGATTTCGAAGATGACCATGACTTCAATCACAGATGGAAGATCGCTGAGTGTGGGGTCCGCAAGGTGGCTGGTGAGGCCGATCTGGGCCCGGAAGGAACGCCCACATGTGGGACAACATGTGGGTGGGTGCTACAGTGGAGGTGGAGGTAACTCTGCCTTGCGCGCTGCTCGCTTTCTCTCAGCTTCTGCTGTGCGTCTCTTCTCTGATTGTATATGCACCCTTTGTGAGGCTGCTTCGCCAGGGCTGGGCGGTCCAGGGCAAGCGACTCCCAGGTGTTGAGGCTGATGTTCAGGCCTTTGAGGGACACTTTGAGGCAGTCCTTGAAACGTATCTTCTGCTCCCAACAGAAAACAGAGGGGGGCAGAAAACGATACGGGGGGAGGGGGGGGGGGGGGGGGGGGAAGAAAAGGGGAGGGGCACTGGGGTGGAGGGGAATGTGGAGGAGAGTATGTGGGGAGTGGGGGGTGTATTGGATGGGAAGAAGAAAGGGGCGGGGTGAAAGTGGCACGCATGTCTTGACTAGAGGTGCATGCCGTAAGAGATAGAGAACATAATGATCATGATGACACTACTACGTAACACAATGAACACATTTCATTAAAGCGTGTCCATCCTATGGAGTGGGGGTGAGATGAAGTCTGCTTCCGTCGGCTCTGCAAAAACTCGTAGACTGTCGTGACACCAAGGAACATAAACGAATTCATGAAAGGGCATGCGTTGTTTTACAAGTAGACAGAGACCCAGTCAAAACGTATGTCACAGTTAGCATCCAAGTATGATTTGAGGCTTGAAGATAAGTGCTTCATGTCGAGTCTTCACAAGGAACAATGGACAGCAGGCAACATGACTATGTTAGGCAGCAGTTAGACACATACAGGCAACCAAAAACCTCATCACGGTCATGAAGGTTCTTTTGCTGAGGGGAAACCTGACCTTGTTGTGGCTGATGACGTGTATGTAGTGTGCTCTTGTCAAAGATCCACTTGCATCACACACATATGCATGCTCACGCGCGCGCGTGCACGCATGCACACACACACACACACACACACACACACACACACACACACACACGTACACACACGCACGCACATACACGCACGCACACACACACACACGACCCGCATAGCCCAACCTCCACAGACCCGGTCCTACGCAGAAGCTGTTGGCTCCTCATCCTCACCTTTACCAACACCAACTCCCTTTCATCAGAGCCGACCAGCCTCCCCATCCAAAGGTGAGTCGACGTATAGAAAAGGATGTCCAAAAAAAATCAGAGAAGCCTATTCCAAAGAAAAGGCAGAAAATGACGTCACTTCTAAACACGTCATAGTTCCTGAAGAAAAGAAAATGCGTCAGAACCACTACACACCATCAGATTCGCCCCGTGTGCTGATACTGCAAGACTCGACGATGAAGAAAATAGATGCAGCCAGACTCGGCAACGCATACGGTCTACAGGTGGCCTTCCGCAATGCCTTCACTGTAGATAAAATAGAGGATGTGGCGAAGTCTGCCAGTGAGGAACTTCAGCCTGCACCTGACTGTGTGGTGCCCCACACAGGCATCAACGATCTGAAAGCAAAGGATGCAAACAGAATGTGGTTCTCAAATGGCTTTAGCAGTGAAAGGAATTAAGGCGATATTTCCAAAAGCCCACGTTGTAGTAAGCCGAGCTTTACCAGTCAAATCAAACGTACTGGAAGCAAAAAGAACCGTCTACAACGCCTATACCTACTCAGAGATCCTCAAGCAGGGTACGAAGAACGTGACCTACGTAGGCTACGACGCCATGCACAGGGGCCTCCACTTCCAGGACTACATCCAGCCAAACGCTGAAGGTGCGAAGTACATGGCATGGAACCTTGGCCGCCACCTGCATCGCCTCTTCTGGGAGCGACCTCGACGGAGGCAGAGACGCAGAGCTGACCGTTGGTGCCCCCCTCCGCCTACGTTCATGCCCCATCCTGACTTTGGTTGTCCACTTCCTCCTTGGGCCTTCATGCCATAAACGGACAATTTTGTTTGTACAATAGCTATAGGGTTAAATGTCTGCGAGGTCTTTGGAAACAAAAACAGGCATACTTTGTGGGGTTGTTTGTTTTTTTTTTTTTTTTTAGGAAGAGATTTGGAGGAGACCTGCCCACTTTTGTTTTCTTTTCTCAGGTTTTATTCTCCTACTTTTCTATTTCCAAATACCTTTCAGACATGATAACCTACTAGTGAAAAAAAACCCCAAACATTGATATTGAGACACTATTTATCATGAAGAAGAAAAGAAAAACACTAACATAAAAATCCTACAATGGAACTGTCGCTCTATTACAAAAAATATATATTACTTAAAGCAATATTTATCATCTGAAAATATTCAAGTGTTATTACTACAATCATTGAATGTAAGCAGTGATAAACTGCCTGTTATACCTGGATATTACCACCCTCCAGTTTTTGAACAATGTTCAGACCGTCGTGTTCAAACTGCTATTTATATAAGTGAAGGTCTGGACCATTGCATAAGAACACCACCTGTAACTAATAGCATATCATCTGTTTCATGTTGTGCCGTTATGGTAAAATTCTCATCAAATTTAATTTTGAATCTTGCTTCAGTCTATCTACCAAAAGGACCCAATAACGAAAACACAGAATGGTTGAGGGAATTTCAGGATCAAAGGGATAAATGGATCATAGGAGGTGACTTTAACGCTCATGCACCTTTTTGGGATAACAACTGTTCTTTCGTTTCAAATAATCGATTATTAGATAATATTGCAGACTCCATTTTATGCATACTCAATAATGGGAATATTACACGTATACCTGATATAGCTACCCATAATCCCTCCGCCATAGACTTAACATTGCCTCTCCATCACTGGCAGTAAACTCTTCATGGGAAACAGGGAATGATCCTCTAGGATCAGACCACGTTCCTATAACAATATCATTGAATAATAAAATGGAGGACAAAGAATATTTTGAAGAAGATATGATTCCAAAATACAATTATAAATGTGCAGATTGGTCTCTTTTTAAAGATAGTCTTAGAAACATGGATATAGAGTTTTCATCTGTGGATAATATAGACGACCAGTATAAACGTTTCTGTAAACACATTCTTGAAGTAGCAAATATATCAATTCCAAAGCTAAAAAGCACAAATTCAAAGAAGCATAGCGGGAATGTTTGGTGGAACAAAGAATGTGAAATTGCAAAACAAACAAGAAAAAAGAAGCATTTAAACTTTATTGCAAAAAGAGGTCAGTAAGTAACCATAAGAAAATGAAGAGTCTGGAAAGGAAAGTGATGATGTAATAGAAAATGCTAAGATGCAACACTGGAATAACTTTTGTAATTCTGAAATTAGAGATTGTAAAGATATGGGGAAAACTTGGGAAGAGATAAAAGCTATGAAAAATGGATTTGTATCTCCTCAGTATCCCATAAAAATAAACAATAATAATATTCCCTAGTGCTGAAGAAAAAGCAGAAGCCTTTGTAAACATGTTTTGCTAATGTTAGCTGCCCTGAGGGACTGACAGATACTGATAGAAATTATAGGATGCATGAAGAAAAAGTGAAGCAAATACAGAGGGAACACAGGATAAGTGCAATAATCTTAATGCTTCTTTAACAATAACAGAACTAAAAGAAACTATACGACAAATTCCAAATAAAAAATCATCTGTAGGATTAGATGCAATATCTAATCAGATGTTAAGGAATTTGCCCGAAAATTTTATTGATTTTCTTCATGAATTATTTGATAAATGTTGGAGAAAGTGGTGAAATGCCGAAAATCTGGAAACAGACAATTATTGTCCCTATTCACAAACAAGGTAAATCTACTAGCGATATTAAGAAACTATAGGCCTATCGCATTAACATCCCATGTCTGTAAACTGTCAGAAAGAATAGTTCTAAATAGGCTTGTACATTATTGCGAAAAATATGATGTATTCCAATTAACCAAGCTGGCTTCCGAAAAGGAAGATCAACAACAGAAATCTTAGTAAATTAGCTACCAATATAAAAAAAAACAATTTGCCAGACGTAAATGTATATTAGCCACCTTTTTTGATATAAACAAAGCGTATGACCAAGTGTGGCATTTCCAGCTCTTGAACAAAATTAAAGACATTGGCCTGTCTGGAAACATATATAACTATATTAAATGTTTTTTGCAGGACAGGATGATACAAACTAGAATAGGGAAAACTTATTCAACATCCAGAAACTTATCAATGGGAATCCCTCAAGGGTCAGTTCTAGCTCCTCTTCTCTTCACCATATTAATGTATGATTTGCCAAGTAAGATCTCGAACAATGTTGTGCTTGTTCAATATGCGGATGATATATGCATGTGGATGGAAGTAACTCTCTGAAAAAGAAAACGCCCCAGCGTAGTATAAATTATATAAAAAGATTTATCAACGCGAGCTTGACAAGATGGGTGAATATATGAAACTAAATGGGCTAAGTCTATCTTATGAAAAAAACAACATCATTCTCTTTAACAATGGCTTAAATCCAGATAGAATGCCCGACTTTACTTTGGGAAATACAACTATTAAATATGTAACACAGGTAAATTTTTGGGAGTTCTTTTTACTTCAAAGTTAACATGGAACATACACATTGATAATTTACTAACTAAAGCAAGGAAAACGTTTGAATTTAATAAAAATAGTCTCTAATCAAAAATGGGGACAAAACCCATCTACATTAGTAACACTGTGTAAATCTTTAATGCGATCAAAGTTAACATATACACAAGAAGTTTTTTTCAGCGCTCCAAAGTATTTATTAAAAAAGCTTCAAAGCATTGAATGTAAGGCATTAAAAGTAGCACTAGGTCTACCAACTCATGCATCATCATCACGAACATATTTTGAGACTCAAATGCTTCCATTAGAAGAGTATAGAGGATTAGCGTGTTGTAAATGTAATTGAAAAATTTAGCTATCAAAACATACATCAACTCTGACATAAAGGTTAGGTCAGATATTGACTTTCCTAAAAGAGCTAAATCAATATCTTCTCAAGTTACACTAGCAACATTCACAAGCAAAACTATAACCGACTCTGGCATTTCTACAGATAAAGACTCAGTATCTGTCAGACCATCCTTTTTCCCAATACCAACATGGGAACTTCAGAAAGCTTATTTTGACCTTGACCACACACAGATATAAAGAAAGACGAAAACATAAATATGCTAGCCAGTTATACTAAATGCCATA
>JADBJO010000096.1:313299-320799 GCA_016801955.1 Conus betulinus | reverse complement strand
GCGCTGAGACATTGAGCCCTTAAAGCATTTCCGCCATCTCTAATCAAGGGCCATTACCCTTCAAATGCGCACCACGCCAAACAACCATCCAGCTTTCGAATAATGATGGGGATGGGGGAACGCTTCAGCACCCCTCGCCTTCCCTCCCATTTTCCTTCGTTTCTCTCATCTCTCCATCCAAACGTCTCCATCGACTTTGCTCTGTCTGAGAAAACACAGACAGTCAAGCACCGGCGGACGTCCTCTTTTCCAAGCTGAAATAATACGATTGTGGGATTTTTTTTTTTTGTTTGTTTTGCAAAGAAGAAGAAATCCAGATTTGAGGATTTCTACAGGAATAGAACTGACATGAAATTTTGATTCAGTCTTAAATGCTTTTATCTAGGATCAGCTCATATTTAAAAACATACATCGCTAATAAAATTTGTGATAAGAGTTTCAAAACAAAAGCAAACAGACAACCCCCCCCCCCTCCCCCTTTGTGTACAACCCAGCGTGTCCTTGTGTTTCCAGTGTAATCTTCTTGTCTGAAATGTATTTCAGAGCTGTTTGACGTTTGTTTGCCGTTCACATCATGCTGTTAATTTATTTCCTGACGTTGGCCATACAAGCCAGTGAACTATGCTAGTGACTAACATGTGTTGACACCACATCCTATATTGCGTGAAAATCAAATAGCAATTACTCTTCAAAATATTGATATGGTAGTAAAGCTCAAAATATTGATCCGGTAAAAGCTCAAAATATTGATCTGGTAAAAGCTCAAAATATTGATCCGGTAAAAGCTCAAAATATTGATACGGTAAAAGCTTTGATCCAGACTGACATATTCCAAGTCCGAAAACAAAAATCAGTTTGGACGTTACTGATCAGGAAGTTTTTGTGTTCCCTTCTAGTACGCTATGTTCTGTTCATTCGAACTATGAGTGAATATTATAGAATGATGTTACGAACTATGACATAAAGCGACGCCAAACTTGGCTCATTTTTTTTTCATGACTGTAGCTGATGTTATTTAATGGATGGGGAACGCATGGATACCCCTGCCTGACACTATGTCTGCTCAATGCTTCCCCTGCCCGATATTTCCCCTGCTTGATACCCCCCCCCCCCCCCCCCCCCCCCTGCTCGTTACTACTTGATATTCCCCAGACTCGATGCTCCCCCATGTCCAGTTTTTTGCAATGCTCGGCATTCCCGCCTAGCTTGATATCTAACCACCCCCCCCTCCCCCCCGTTCATTACTCCCCACCCATTTTATACGAAGAAGTTTTTGTTTAGGGAAAGGGGGTGACGAAAGGAAATTTTTTTCCTTACTAGAATTGAAGACCACACGCGCGCGCGCGCGCGCACACACACACACACACACACACACACACACACACACACACACACACACACACACACGCACGCATGCGCGCGCGCGCGCGCGCACACACACACACACACACACACACACACACACACATACACGCACGCACGCGCGCACACTCACACACACACGTGCGCGCGCGCGCGCGCGCGCACACACACACACACACACACACACACACACACACACACACACGCGCACACACACACTCCACTAAGAACTGTACACATGACAATCGTTAACCTCAGACTGAATTGCTGACTTGTGGCTCAGTGGTCACGGAGAGCATAATGAAATCTGTAGAGTCAAGGTAGAACGGAAATTGGTTCTAGAAGTCCACGAGTCCTTCACAGACTTTGGTTTGCAAAGATGTACCCTTGATAATAAAACGTTCATTCTGTTCTTCAGACTATTTAGATTGATTGGACTGGATCCAAAAGACCCCTCCCCCCCCCCCCCCCCCCCCCTCAGATTGATTGAACTGGATTCAAAAGACCCCCCCCCCCCCTCAGATTGATTGAACTGGATCCAAAAGACCCCCCCCCCCCCCCTCAGATTGATTGAACTGGATTCAAAAGACCCCTCCCCCCCCCCCCCCCCCCCTCAGATTGATTGAACTGGATCCAAAAGACCCATCCCCCCCCCCCCCCCCCCCCTCAGATTGATTGAACTGGATCCAAAAGAACCCCCCCCCCCCCCCCCCCCCCTCTCAACCTTCCCTCCCTCTCCACTCACCTTTGACCAGTGGGAAGATTCCAATGCACCGTTTCAAGAAAGTTTCGTTGATGCAGTCTCCTTACCCTGGTACCGGTCCTCATGGCCTTATGTTGTAATCAAGCATGTATGAATTCGTCCGGACTCGATAACATTCTCAAGAGGAAAGTGAAACTGAAGCATTGGCAGTGGGAGGTAAATAAACTCAGACACAGAAACTGCACGTGACAGTCGTGCGCTGAAGACCTTGACCCCCGTGGAATTCTCCACACAGCTCCATCACTTTGCTACGGAGGACAACATCTCCCTATAAGTGGAAATGTGTCTTCAGTGACCAGTCTGCTAGGAGCAATGCACATTCTGTCAACTATGTTTGTGTTTGCATGGTCATAGGGGTAGTGCATAGACCTGAAAGACTGCAACATGGAAATCGAAGAAAATGTTTGTTGTGGGTCTGAACTCTTGCAGTAAGAGAAGTTTCCCAGAAAGGAGGGAACAATGACCAGCTTTGAAGTCTTTGACACAAAGAATGAAGGATTTCACATCAAATTGAGAGGATTAAACAAGGAGAAGAAAGATAACTCGATTTTCCGCATCTCATTTCCTTCTTTAATTGAATTTAAGAGAAAACAAAAACAGTAAGATGAGCCTGCAATACAGATGCCTTGTGGTGTGCTTCCATAAACCCCCTTCTATCTCTCAGCCATTGCAAAATTCCAAGCACGCTATAATCAACTTCGTGTTGCCTTGAAACCTAACGTCAATCCCTACATATTCTGGAGCACAACACCAAACGTAAGCAACTGCTAAAGGTCATCAAATAAGATGATGATGTAAAATGGCCCTTCAGTTGAATATGAACGGTGGCGCACGCCGTATATTTCCTTACAAACTTCTGTAACCGACACACGACACAGCTCAGTATCACCCCTAAAACAAGAGTCAATAAAGTGCTTGGTGAAGTAGACTGGAGTTGCGAAAACAACAGTGCTGCTGATCACATGAATATTCCTTTACCGTCCGCATGCAGGAGAAGAGATTCAACAATCACACCCGCTTTAAACTATCCGTCTGGACAGCTATATAAATAAGTGATGACTACGTCCTTCTGTCTAATGCGATTTTCATCATCGTTGTGTGTGGAATGTATTCAGCACATGGAAAATTCATGCACTGGGTGTTGTCCCAGGGACCAGTCTCCTTGCGGAGTCGTTAGCGTCCCGGACTCCTGGCTGGGAGTTGAGGGTTCCATTCCCACCCGACCCGTTTATTTGTGGGATGTTTCTGTCCCGACCAGGGTCTACGCAGATTTGAATTTGACAAGCTCAGCTGGGAAGCCTGGGACTACACGGTCGAGTTTCTTCCACCGGGATGCGTCTGTGAAAGTTTTGCTCAAATTTCCCCACCAGCACTGCAAGTGTCTGTCTCTACGGGCCTGGTTGACGCTGGCATACGTATGAAAGTAAACAGAGAGTACATACCTGTCATGCAGTCTAGCGCTTGAACGAAAATCTTTAGAATCACCTTCATCATTTTCGCCATTCTCATCACCAGGAACACGAACAACATAAAACAAACCTCATCCCAGGGAGATCCTATGAAAAGACCACCAACCACAGTCCAAACCAACACAGCTGTGGAAACCAAAGTGATGAGGCTGTCTGGAGTTTTCCTCTGCCATTTCCAGTATATGTCTCACTTAGTTGCGGTTTTGGTTTAAATGACGAACTGAAGGATTGGATTCGCCATGGGAGATGTTCAGTGATGTCGATGATGATACCCCTCTTCCTTCTCCTCCTCTTGTTCCTCCTTCTCTGACTAGAAGTCGTAATAATTATTCCTAGTAATTTGTACCAGGAGCAGCAGCAATAGCAGCAGCAGCAGCAGCTATAGCACCAGCAGCAGCAGCAGTAGTAGTAGTAGTAGTCGTAGATGTAGCGGCAGAATGGCGGAGGCAACAGCAGTGGTACAAGTATGGGTGGGGGTTTCGTGTGTAAAGTGCAATTCCAACTGCAGGCTTCTCATTGTTGTTTTATATTCAGTTTATTCTTCATTCATTCCATAGTAGAGACTGACTCTCAATAAGTTGAGTGTACCCACAAGGAAAGAACATTATGAGGCACTTTAAAGGAATTACTTATATATATATATATATATATATATATATATATATATATATATATATATATATATATATATATATATATCTTAGTAATAGTATGGTAAAAGGAAGTTTTAAAATCATCAACAGATCTGTTTCGAGCGCTGGCTCTCCTCAGGATCAGCAGTAGTAGCGATATATATATATATATGTGCTGTGTAATGTGTGCTGTATATATATATATATATATATATATATTTGTTTCTTTCTTTCTTTCTTTATTTTTATCACTATTGTTGTGTTGTTCTTGTCGCTGTTGTTGCTGTTGTTGTTGTTGCTGCTGCTGCTGCTGTTGCTGCTGCTGCTGTTGTTGTCGTCGTCGTTCTTGTTTTTGTTGTTGCTGCTGCTGCTGGAGCTCTTGTTGTTGATGGGGTTACTGCTGTCGTTGTGGTTGTTGTTCTTGGTCAGTCATCATAATTTGGAAGAAAAGGCGCTCAGTACATGGCAAAGTGCGTGCAGGGTAGGGCAGTGTGTATGCATGTCAACATTTGCGCTTTCCACAGACATATAGCATTAACACCCGCAATAATGCCAGCTCCGAGTTCCTTAACTACGTTGTTTACAGACATCTGGAACGGCCATGTCAACTCTCAGTTCTTTTACAACGTTGTCACCTTTCCCTTATTTCAAAGAACATATTAGGGATTGCAGACATGCACATATCAATGTTAATTTTTTAATAGCTCTTATTAGTGCGGTTCTTGGCAAGTAATCTATGCTGAACTGCATATACATGAGCGCGAATGCGGCGCGCTCACAAACCGACAGAGAGAGAGAGAGAGAGAGAGAGAGAGAGAGAGCGAGAGAGAGAGAGAGAGAGAGAGAGAGAGAGAGAGAGAGAGAGAGAGAGAGAGAGAGAGAGAGAGAGAGAGAACCTTATTTTTCTTGTTTTAAGTTTTTTTCTCTTTGAATGGAAGTCAGGCCTATAGGTCAAACAGAAGTACTAGTAGGAAGCAGATAAACAAACGACAAAATAAACAGACAGTCAGACAGAGACAGACGGACAGACAGACAGGCAGACAGACAGACACACAACAAAAAAGTGAAGAGACATTGTTGATGCTGACAATTTCCACAGGTCCACGTCATTCCCGGTGTGCATTAATCCTTTCCCGTACGCGACAAACTGCTGAGCCAGACACAAGTGTATTTATGTTTTGATGAAAAAGAGAGAGAGAAACACAAGAAACGCAACCCCCCCACAATTCATTTGTAATATCCTTTTAAATCACACTCTTCAATACAGATAGCACACACGTTGTCCTTGGGGATCGGAGTTCAGAAATTGTGAGAATTTCATTTGCTTGTTTGTTGTTGGCGTTTTTTTGTATTATGCCTCGTTTCTTTTTTTTCCCCCAATCCAGACACACCAGGCCAACTGCTGTGGTGCTGTATTTATCATTGCAGACTTGCAGGCTTAGAAGTCTCGAGTTCAAATCCCATCAGGGCATTTATGCTCTATTTTGAGTCCCAGCTTGATTCTAAGCAACATTGATTGTCCTGTGTTGGGGCTGACACACAGGAAGATAGGTACCTCACAGTCGCCTTACATTCAATATCCTCTCCACGAATGTGCCCGTGGTCACTCTGTTTCCAATTTGTCAGTGTCAGCACGTACTGGATGCACGTGATGGCTTCCTCTAAAGATAGATTTTTTTTTTCGTCATGCAGGCTCCTAGACTAAAAACTATGATTTTGATCAATATATGGGGCAACGTAGGACGTGTCCTCCTTATGCTGGATCAGAACTAGCCCCACTGAACACTATCAAAGTAAACGGGGCAGCAGTGCAGAGTCTCCTCAGGAGGGTGGCCTCATGATGACTTGGTATTACTTAGTCCCTCTTGACTGTTAGGCGGGGCTGTGTACAAGAGTGTTGAAATGAGTATTGTAGGGGGTTATGTCACTGGAAGGGATGGAAGAAAAAAAAAAAAAAAGTAGGAGATGATGTAGAAGAAGAAGAAGAAGGAAAATCAGAAAGAATGAAGATGAAGAAACGTCCTCTGATTGAAGAAAATGCCTGGGAAGTTTTCCCAGGGTAAACCTTCGTTGCACAAGGCGGTGACGTGCTGCACAGTAAAGTAACTGCTTGTGCTATTCATTTATATTCATCTCTATGTGTCTGTATGCTTGTGGAGAGAATGGAGAGAGCAGGCATTTGAGGGTCTTAACACTGACGATGACTGTCAGTGACGTTGTATTATTAGTGTTCTGGACTCTCTCTCTCTCTCTCTCTCTCTCTCTCTCTCTCTCTCTCTCTCTGCATTGCTGTGGATTTAATACCCCTCTTCCCCCCTCCAGAAGGAGCCACGACTGATACTAAATAAATCGTCGGTTTATTTCATTTCCCACTCTTTCTTTTTGATGTCCGTGGCCCATCCTTCGTTCCTCCGCCAAACCAGAGTTCACCATGCCTGCTCTTTCTGCCGACACACACGCCATCCGTCTCCTTCAACAGCAAGACGCACTGTTCTTTGCTAGCCTTTCGGCCATTGGAGTGAAAAGCGACTTTACAGTGTACACCAGCGGGGGAGGGGGGGGGACATTCGTCCCAATCTTATTCACATCATCCAATCCAGCTCTGCCCAACACTGGGCCCGCTCTTGGCCAGGAAAACAGCAAAGGTGGAGAAGAGGGAAGAGTTGGGGTGCTGGGGACGTGAAGAGAATATGTGGAGAGTGGACGGACCGATGGAATGTGAGAAAGATAGGAGGGGGGAGGTGGGGTACAGGGGGCGGGGGGGGGGGGGGGGGGGGCGGTTAATTTAGAATCTCACGCATGTCTGGCAAGAGATGCATGCAAGTGAAGAGAAAGGGAGGGAGAGTGGGAGTGTGTGGAGGGCGAGAATCATACGATAACTCATCTGTCGCTGGTGGGTTGAATTGCCGTCAAGACGAAGTGTGTGTGTGTGTGTGTGTGTGTGTGTGTGTGTGTGTGTGTGTGTGTGTGTGTGTGTGAGAGAGAGAGAGAGAGAGAGAGAGAGAGAGAGAGAGAGAGAGAGAGAGAGGAACTTTACATTCTACGGTGATCCATGTACAGGGCATGTCTGTGAAAGCGTCGCTCAAGTTTCCGGACCAACAGTAGAAGTGTCTATCTTTACCTCTCGTGCCCGCGTGATGCCAAGAAATGATGAAAAGTAGCGTAGATGACAGCAACAATCGCCACGCCATCCTTGACTGACCAGAACGGAAATCCGTGGCATTATCTTAATCGTTCCGATCCACGGTAACAATCATTATTAAAAAGAAAGTTT
>JADBJO010000096.1:305799-308299 GCA_016801955.1 Conus betulinus | reverse complement strand
ACGTGAGGCTTACAAGATGTGTGTTCAAAAGGCATCAGGATCAATGGCTGTTGGGCTATAGGTGATACCTGTTTAGGCTGATAACTGATCAGAATTATTAAGAAAAGTGATTAAAACCTTGGCCAGATATCCACTTGCACATGTCTAGAATGTTCGGAAATTCGAACCAAACATCGCATATTTGTCTGAGCGTGTTTTCAATAATGAATACTAACAGACAACATATTGAGCCATCTTTTAACTACAAATCATAAGCAGGGAGAAACTTAGTAAAGTATCAATATCTATGTTGCTATCATTTATCTGAACATGGATATGTGCCAAAATCAGTCTCTCTCTCTCTCTCTCTCTCTCTCCTCTCTCTCTCTCTCTCTCTCTCTCTCTCTCTCTCTCTCTCTCTCTCTCTCTCTCTCGGGGCGCGGTGGACAAAAAGCATTCATGTTCGATTATCTGGTTACCCTGGTAAAATGAAATTTCATGTTGTTCCGTTTCCTCTCTCTCTCTCTCTCTCTCTCTCTCTCTCTCTCTCTCTCTCTCTCTCTCTCTCTCTCTCTCTCTCGGGCTGGGTGGACAAAAAAAAGCATTCATGTTCGATTATCTGGTTACCCTGGTAAAATGAAATTTCATGTTGTTTCGTTTCCTCTCTCTCTCTCTCTCTCTCTCTCGCTCTCTCTCTCTTCTCCTCTCTCTCTCTCTCTCTCTCTCTCTCTCTCTCTCTCTCTCTCTCTCTCTCTCTCTCTCTCTCTCTCTCATAGATATTGATACTTTCTCTGTGTGTGTGTGTGTGCTGAAAATGGATGGGCCAGACGAAAAAAAGATTTTCTTCTTGCTTATTTGTTACCCTTAGGAATAACTGAGGAATATTAATCTTCTATTACAATCTGTCTCTCTTTGAAATGCGTGTGGTCATCTGATACACTGAGGAATACGTCTCTGCACATTACACATTTTGCCACACGCTTGTATCTGATATAGACTGATATATTATGAAACAGATACATAAGAAAAAGGAAAAAAAGCAACACTGAACACATTATGAAACCTGTATTATACCCGAACACGAAAATGAAAAACGTATTTACATAACAATGAAAATGTATTGGAACACATGCACACGCACACACACACACACACACACACACACACACACACACACACACACACACACACACACACACACACTGACTGAAACCATTTACGTATGCAGATTAACATAGTGCTGTGCTGACAGACAGACCACGCACACACACACACACACACACACACAACAGACGCACAGCACACTCACACACGCACACACACACACGCACGCACGAGTGCATGCGTATATACACACGCACGCACTCACGCACTCACGCACGCACACATGCACAGATGGACAGACGCGGGCACGCACGCACACACACAAACACACGCACAGTTGCGCGTGCGCACGCGCACACACACACACACACACACACACACACACACACACACGCACTCACACGCACATTCAAACACACACACACACACACACACACACACACACACACACACACACACACACACACATACACATGCACAGAGAGGAGAGAGAGAGAGAGAGAGAGAGAGAGAGAGAGAGAGGAGAGAGAGAGAGAGAGAGAGAGAGAGAGAGCAGAAACGATCAGAGTACAGCAAGAATGGACATAATACAAAACACATGCACATCCACACGAACTACATACCGCTGCGGTAAAAGTGACTGGCTCAGACGAAATCACTGGAAGTAAAATAACCGGTTCATTGAGATCTGTATACACCGCAGACCTTGTCCCCAGACCGAACTGCTGATAACGTGATCTGGTATTCAGTGAGAATATCGTGTAAGCTGGAGAGTCAAGGAAGAACAGAAATGACTTCTGGAGGTCCATCAGGTCCCTGCCGACTTCGTATTGCAAAGATGTCCTTAAGAACCTGTAGATGATAGAACATTCCTCTACGTTTTACAGACTATTCCAACTGAATGAATTAGATAAGAAGAAAGACCTCGCCCCCCCCCCCCCCCCCCCCCCCCCCCCCCCCCAAGCATCTCTCGCGTTTGACCAGTGGCAAATCCTTGCAATGACTCATTTCAATCGAGCTTTGTCGAGACAATCTCCCTACCCTCGTATTGGCCCTGTGGGCTAAGCGATATGGTCTCTGAGTTATGGATTTGTCTGCATTCGGTAACATCACCCGGAGCAAAGCGACAGTGAATTCAGCAGAAGGGGGGGGGGGGGGGGGGGGGGGGGGGGAGGGGGGGGAGGAGGGGGGGGGGGGGCAAACAGTCTCAGGCATAGAAACTGCACGTGATAGCCTGGCACTGAAGACCTCGCGGTATTATTGCAGACAGCTCTGTCACTGTCCTAAGGAAGATACCATCTCTTGGAGTCCAGACTCTCGGCGAGCAAAAGTCATTCTCAGGATACCAGCACACCGGAAGCTATGCGAATTCTTTGAACTGTGTCTGCATATGCGTGATCACAAAGTGGTGTATACC
>JADBJO010000096.1:288299-290799 GCA_016801955.1 Conus betulinus | reverse complement strand
GAATGATTCTCCCTCTTTATATCAGCCACTGGCGTAATGTTCTGAAATGCTACAGAAATACCCTGTGTAACAAATGCACAAGAAAGAACAGAAATAAAGGAATGCGTTTCCGCAGTTAGTGACACATTATGGACCACAAGCACACAAAAAAATAATAAATAAATGAACGGCATTTCACCAACAATGTGAGCCTAACAGAACGTAAGCTCAAAACAAAGATGCAAAAAAAAAGCCTTCCTGTAGTAAAGAACATGTCACAGAACGTATGCATGAAAACCAAAATTATGAAAATGCGCTGCACCAGTAATGGTCATTCGTGTTATGAAACACAGGCCCAACAAAATAACATGCAACTTCAGAACTATGTACCTGTGGCTGATGTGAGAGTGGCAGGCCTTGGCTGAGTCATGCTCTAGATGACAGGTTCATCATAGTTGGTTTCCACCACAGATCCAGACTGAACTGCCTGAGAGTCGAGAAAGAAACGGGAATAGATTGTACATGTATTTGGTAATCTGCAAGGGAGACAATCTGTATTGGAGATCGCGTTCAGTGAGAGTGACCACACAGTTTTCAGGGGAAAGCTAACGCTGGTGGCCGCGGCCAAAACAATTTCGCCCAATCAGTCAGCTTAAAGTTAAATGGAGAAAAGAAAGTATCAAATCAAGGATGTGAAACGGTGTGCCTCTAATGCAAACAGTTGATACCCCGATCGTTATCCTTAAACTATTTGAAACTGAGTAAAAGGTGACTCTGTTTGCAATGGAAAGATGGGCGTTGTCTTTCCCTGATTCCGCCTCATCCACCCACCTACCCACCACCCACCCTGAACAAGTCTGTTGCTCCCCTGGAGTCCTCGAGTCCCCTTCAGACATCGATTTGTGAAGATGTCTCTGAAGACCTGTGGATATAGAACATCATTTCCATTCTTCGGACAGTTCAGATTGATGGAAGTAGATAGGGACAAAGAACCATCTCGTCCTCACGCCTGACCAAAAGCGTCATTCCAATGGCTCGTTTCAGCGGAGATTTGTTGATTCAATCTCCCTACCCCTCATGCTGGTCCTGGCAGTTCACGAGATATGGTCTAGTGTACGTGGGTTGCTCTGCGCTCACTAACATGCCCTGGAGGAAAGCGACATTCAAGCATCACTTGGAGAGGAGTGGGAGAGGTCAGGGTGAGGGTCGGGTGGGGGGGGGGGGGGGGGGGGGGGGGGGGGAGAGAGACAGACGGACATCCACTGACACAGGAGCTGCACGCGGTGGCTGTTCAGTGGAGATCTTTACCCCATGGTGAGTCCCGTGAACTTGCTGAGAGAGAGATGCTATCTCATATCTTTCCGTCCAAATTCTGTTGGCAGAAATTGGTCCTCAATGACCAGACCACATGATGAAACGCAAGTTTTCTCAACTATGTCTGTTAATGCGTTGCATCATATGGTGGTGTCTATCACTGAAATATCACAGAATGGAAACCTCAAAGAAAGTGTTGGACGCAGATATAAAATTAGAGACACAGACAGACAGACAGACAGACAGACAAACGGAGAGAAAGAGAGACAGACAGACAAAAAGAAAACAAGGTTGAAATGCAGTAATCAACAGTTCATAGTCTCCGAAAAAGAAATCAAACAATTAAGTGCTAAAATAGACAAATCTCCGTGCCGAGAGCAAAATTACGTACCACAACGGTCCTCAACTTCTTGTGCATCACTTGAAAAAGGACAATAAGATCAGCTCTCCTGCAGATACATTGTGGACTGTTTCAGTGGCATCGGCTGTTCGGGCTTCAAACTTTTCAAAACACGTAACCACAGAATCTGTTGTGCTTTTAACCCCCACATCATTTGAAGCACGGCATCACATGCCGCCAGGACTGTCAGAGGTTAAGAACTACTTAACCTAACGCAGGCTTGCAGGAGAATAAGGACAATGGACGTATAGTCCCTATATTCACGCATCCACTAACCTACTACCAACGGGACATATCATCATCCCAAAACAAAGGCAGCTGATAAAATACGCATAACAGATTATTCTGGGATCTCATAGCCTCGGTGAACCTGTGTGATGTCAACTACCTGGAACTGAATGTCTCGAAGACAGACGAGATGATAGTTGATTTCCGCAGGAAAAAAAGGACAAACCGGCACACCACTGACCATTAAACCGAAGAAGTGCGTGTTGTCAGAGAATACAAGTATCTCGGCACAATCATTGATTACAACTTAGAGCGGGCTGCCAGCAGCAGTGCCTGCTTCGAAAAAAGTAAATCAAAGACTTATCCTCTTTTTGTAGAAAACTGCGAAGTTTCCAGGTCAGCAACACGATCTTTTTTTTCTCTCGTTTTTATCAGGCCACGATCCAAAACGTCGCTCAAGACAACCAAGACAGACAGAGACAGACAGACAGACAGACAGAGAGAAAGAGAGAAACAGAGACAGAGAGAGACAGAGACGGAGACACTTCAGATGCTTCAGATACGTTTTTATTATTTTTA
>JADBJO010000096.1:275799-280799 GCA_016801955.1 Conus betulinus | reverse complement strand
TGCATGTCTGTCTACAGCTCTCTTGTGTCCCTTTCCTGAAAGCCGACCACCTCCCAGCTTCAAGGGGGGGTGGGAGGGGGGGGGGAGAGGGGGGCGGGTGGGAGGTCTGTCGGTGCGAAACGACGGAGGGACATTCATCTCTATCTTCTTCGCATCTATCGTCCCAGGTCTACACATCGCCTGAGCCACCCTAGAGATTTAAGGCACTGGGTAGATAGAGTGGGGTGGGGGGGGGGGGGGGGGGGGGGAAGAAAAAGGTAGAGGACTTAAAGTCTCGTGCATGTCTGATGAGACATACTTTGAAGAGAAAGGAAAGGGGGGCGGTATTGGAGAGTGGGGGGGGGGGGGGGGGGGGGGGGGGGGGGAGTGGAGTGGAGGTGCTAGTAGGGATGGGGCCACAGGGAAGGGGGTGGGAGGAGGAAGAGAGCTATCTGCCACTAGTGTTCTGAATTGCCCTCTAAGACAAAATAAATCTTTTTTTCAGAGTCTGCGCGAGGAGGGTCTGTGTTCACACACAATATCCTGCTCAGAGGAAAAGACACTGAGGTAAAGAGGGGGGGGGGGAGGGGGGGATTTGAGGTGCTGGGGGTGGGGAGGAGGCCTTGCCGAGCGAGGTAAAAGCGGCCGGCATTCAGCATCTCTTTCTCCCCTATAAACTGTGCAGACAGAACTAGACCATTTAACGCCGAGCAGCTGGAACTCTGCTGGGAGACATTCAGAACTGACATACAGCATGCATACTGGGAGAGATAAAGTGTCCAAAGTGGGAATGGCGTGGCGGTGGTGGGTGGTCGGTGGTGGTGGTGTCGGTGGTGGTGGTGTGGTGGTGGTGGTGGTGGTGCTTCCAATCTATTTTTGGAAATGGACGGTGGTCAGGAAGGAGAGGGTAGTTGGGGAGTGATGGGGATTACAAGGAGGGCGATGGGGATAGGGATGGGGATGGGGGGGGGGGGGGGGGGGGGGGGGGGGTTGCAGAAGCCAAACGCATTGTGGCTTACTGAATTAAGTTACAATTTTAAAAATCATGAGCGGGACAGAAAAAAGAGGTGGGGAAGGGGTGGGGGATGGAGAGAAAAAGGCTGAGGGCGTGGTGGGAAGTGGGATGGGGTAAGAGGTCAGAGCCAGAAGAAGCAGAAAAAATCATTCTTATTCCACGGAACAAAGGGCGTGAATTTGGGGGAAAGGAGTTTTAGAGGGTGGCGAGAGAGAGAGAGCACTCTATAATTCGGGTAATATCTTTACCATGTGCCGGGGACGTGTTTCTATGATTATCAATGTTCGTGGAATACGCTCATAACGACACCTTCACCTCTTTCAGCATTCAGAGTTAAGATGGATTAGAGGAGAGGAATCCACAACCCCAAGAAACCTCCCAACCCATACCAGCCCCTCTCCAACACCCCCCCCACCCCCCACCCTCCTCTCCCTCGGTTCTCGGTGATCGAGGTGATGTAAATGCAAATGCAAAATGCAGAAACGAAGTGAACAACAGGGAGAGCAGCGCGCGTTCACAATTTGAGTGACGTGTGACCTTCACATCACAGAACACAGACTCGTTGAGCCCTCTACAGAATTGTCCGGCGCTCTAGAGAGATTTGCTCGGCTCTCTTACAGAAACCGCTCGGCATTCCAGACCTTCACGACGTTGAGCGTCAGGGGGGGGGGGGGGGTTCAGGGGGGGGGGGGGGGGGGGGGGCGGCGACTGGTTCAGTGGCAGACAGCATCGACTTGACAGTCAGACGTTGTGACTGAGAATTCCCGAAGGCAGGGAGGAATTGACTCCAGTGAAATGTCCCGTCATGCATGCACATGATCGTAGACAGTTCATCAAGAGAACGATGGTCACGTTAGGTGGTGATCGTAGAAAGGAAGAACCAAAAGCAGAAAGAAAAGGAAATAAAAGGGGGGGGGGGGGGGGGGGGGAGGGGGGAAGGAGGGGCCGGGGGAGCAAAAGAGCGTAGAGAGGAGTGCATAGTATTCAGGAGCAAGAAAGATTGATGGATTAAAAAAAAAAAAAAAAAAAAACAAGATGCAAAGCATATAAACATACTCCCAGTTTATCTTGAATACGCGTGTACATGTCAAGAGCATGTTTACTATGAAAATACCCATGATCTACCTGTCAGTTATCAGATCTGAAGCTATTTTTAAATCCGTCGAATACGTCAAAAAAAAAAAAAAAAAAAAAGGGGGGGGGGGGGGGGGGGGGGGGGGGGGGGGGAGCTGAAAAACGTCACAATCAAACATGCGTCATAATGTATTTTGTCACTGAGCCATAAAGAAGAAGAAAAACCGTTAGGAACCGCTATTAGCCGTTAGTAACGGATTATAACGGTAAAATAAAACGTCGGGCATCATCCGTGCCCCATATGAACATACCTACAAATTTTCAGAAAGATCGGCCAAGTACGTTCTGAGATATTCCATAAAGAGGAAAAACCGTTATGGGCCGTTCTAGCCGTTAGTAACGGATATAACGGTAATATAAAACATCGGGCATCATCCGTGCCCCATAATGAACATACCTACAAATTTTCAGAAAAGATCGGCCCAGAAGTTTTGTCTGGAGCGAGTGTAACACATTTCGACCACGGACAGGCAGACACACAGACACACAGACAGCATTTCTTCATTCCCTTTGTAGAGCATTCTGTTCTATAAGAACTGGGGATATAAAAATGACCATCTGAAGTGCATAGAATGCGGGGAGCAAGAAGGATTGATAGATTAGAGGGGGGGGGGGGGGGGGGAAATGACCATATGAAGGGATATCCAGTACATTGAACGCTGGCACCCAGCATAAAGTTCCCATACTTTCACTGTCCATTTGACTGTTGTGGCCGTGTGGGTACGGGTACGGGTGTGCCAAACTGCCTCTGCTCCGTCGCCTGAGGAGTTGTGGACGTTGGACCTGACAGTAATCGGGGCACCGTAGAAGGAAGACAGAACTGTCGACAGCACAGCGGCTGCTTTTTTGTCCTGTCAAGATCTCTTCAAACATTGCGCTTGTCCCAGGGTTGTAGCCATCCTATACATGACTGGGGGGTGAAGAATCATCAGTTTACCACTGTGGGAGGCAGGGACATTCACCCGGCTGGCTCCTACCCTGAGTTGAGCGTGCTGTGAAATCAGAAGCGATGACTGGAACCACACAGTCGAATTTCGTCCACTCCATGGATGAGTCTCTGAGAGAGTGGTGCTCAGGATTTTTTTTTTTTGTGACCAACACTGCAGGTGTCTGTATTTGACGGGCCTGGTGGACTCAGGCACATGTCATGAATGTAAGCGTGGAGTGCAGCCCCAATACGTAGTGTCTGACCGCAATATAATTTTCGTATCAACACCCTCATTGATCAGCATGTCCACACACACACACACACACACACACACACACACACACACCACACACAGAGAGAGAGAGAGAGAGAGAGAGAGAGAGAGAGAGAGACGAGCAGAGAGAGAGAGAGAGCACGCACGCACGCACGCACGCACGCATGCACCCACGCACCACACACATGTACACACTCTCTCTCTCTGTCTCTCTCTCTCTCTCCATCCCCCCCTCTCTCTTCCCCCCCCCCCCCCCCCCCCCCCCTTCTCTCTTTCCTCTGGCCATTATGCCTGCTTTCATTGCAAACTCAGTTTCGAGGAGAGAAATCATGGGGACTGTCGTGGGACGGACATAATTACGCCTTTCGAAGGAGGAGGAGGAGGAGGCTAACTCACGGCCCATCCCCCCTCACCCCCACCCCCACCCTCCACCACCTCCACCCCCTCCACCCCCCACCCCCACATCGTCTAAGCAATATAATTATTGTCAGCAGGACAGCTGGTAGTATCCTGCCTATGTCGGAACACAACAGGTTCCATTGAACATCAGTGGGTAGTAACTAGGGGCGGCGAGAGGGGGGGGGGGGCGGGGGGGGCGGTGCAGTGTCACCGCTAATGGGTTGCCTGTTGACAGCTCGATAATGACTGCTCCGTGTGCATTGCCAGTGCTGGGCCTGCGACCGGACGAACCGGGATGGGGAGACAGCTAGCTGGTCTGAGCGGCGTACGGGGTAGATTCCCGCTGAACCTGCAGAGAAGATAATACAGAGAGAGAGAGAGAGAGAGAGAACTCAGAACTCAGGATTTTAATGTCCGTCGGCCTTTGGCCACAATACATGGAGGTATCAAATGGAAAGGGAGTTTAATGTGGGGGCTGGGGATCAAATGGAAATGGGAGTTGTGGGGCTGGGGAAGGGAGTCAAGGAGATGGGGGCGAGCAAGGAAATGGAGGGGAGAGGAGGAGAGAGAGAGAGAGAGAGAGAGAGAGAGAGAGAGAGAGAGAGAGAGAGAGAAGGAAGGGGGGACATGGAAGGACGTTTGGCCTAACTTATTCACCTATACCTTGGATCGCTCCTGGCATTCGTTATCAGAGCGGAGAGGAGGTGGGGGGGGGTTGAGGAGGGGAAGGGGAGGAGAGGGTGGCGCGAGGGCGGCGGTGTGGGGGGGGGGGGGGGGGATAGAGGGAAGATGGGTGACGAATCTTGAAGTGCTGGGCTTATGGGATTTGACAGGGCGCAGTGAAAAAGGATGGGGGGACGGGGGGGGGGGGGGGGGGGGGGGAAGCTAGCTCTCTCTCTCTCTCTCTCTCTCTGTGTGTGTGTGTGTGTGTGTGTGTGTGTGTGTGTGTGTGTGTGTGTTTGCATGCGTACGTGTGTGTGTGTGTGTGTGTGTGTGTGTGTGTGTGTGTGTGTGGTGTGTGTGTGTGTGTGTGTGTGCGTGTGTGTGCGCGCGCGCGCACGCGTGCGTGTGTGTGTGTGGTGTGTGCGCGCGCACGTGCACAGGCACACACACACACACACACACACACACACACACACACACACACACACACACACACGTACACACACACACACACACACACACACACGTACACACACGCACACACACACACACACACACACACACACACACACACACACACACACACACACACATACACATACACGCGC
>JADBJO010000096.1:265799-270799 GCA_016801955.1 Conus betulinus | reverse complement strand
TGGTGAGAATTAAACATTGGGCGGAACGTGATTGCTGTGAGAATTAAACATCGGGTGGAACGTGATTGCTGGTGAGAATTAAACATTGGGCGGAACTTCATGGCTGGTGAGAATTAAACATGGGCGGAACGTGATTGCTGGTGAGAATTAAACATCGGGCGGAACGTGATTGCTGGTGAGAATTAAACATCGGGCGGAACTTCATGGCTGTGAGCAACATACATATGACGGAAGTGTTGCCAGAATTATGTATTGGACGAAAGTGGATCACTTGTGAGAATTAAACATTGGACGGAAGTTGATGGCTGGTAAAAAAAAAAAAATGCATTAGACAAAGTTGATGACTGGTGAGAATCGTTACTGAAATTGATGGCTGGTGAGAATTATACATCGGCCGTAAGTTACTAGCTGTTGAGAATGAGACATTATACAGAATTTGATGACTGGTGAAAATCATCTTTTAGATAGAAGGTGAAATCTGGGCAGAATCATGTGTTAAACTGAAAGTAATGGTTGTGAGAATTATATATTAGACATCAGTCGATAGCTCATCGGAATTGTATGCTAGACTGAAGTTGAAAGGATAGATCGAAGTTATAGCTTGTCAAAATCAAATTCAAGACTGAAGTTGAATTATATATTAGACAGAAGTTGACAGCTGGTGAGAATCTTTGGACAGAAATCGATCGATAAGAGATGAGAATCACACATCAGATAGACATTGATAGCTGTTCAGAATCATACATCAGACAGATGTTGACAGCTGACCGACATTAGCTTATAAGAAATCGATAGCTAGTCAGTATTTCTCATCAGAAGTTGATAGCTAGTCAAATCGATCGATATTTAGAACATCAGATATAGATGCTGCTCACTTTCAGAATAGACAAAATGTTGACAGCTGACCGACATTATTTATAAGAAATCGATAGCTAGTCAGTATTTCTCATCAGAAGTTGATAGCTAGTCAGAATGTCATATACATAAGTACAAAATAGACAAAAATTGATCGCTGATGAGAATTATATAAAAGACAAAAGTTGATCGCTGATGAGAATTGTATAACAGACAAAAGTGATCGCTGATGAGAATTATATAATAGACAAAAGTTGATAGTTGATGAGAGTATTATATAAAACAGAAGTTGATTGCTGATAAGAATCACACATAAGACAAATGTTGATAGCTAATCAAAACTATGTATTAGACTGGAGTTATCATTTGGTCGGAACTATGACACTGGAGTTGATAGCGAGTCGGAAGTATGTATTCGACTGAAATTGGTAACTAGCATAAATCCTATACGAGACAGAAGTTTATAAGATGCCGAGAATTGATGAGATCAAACTGGACTGCTGGTGAGAATTATATATTAGACAGACGTCGATAGCTGGTCAAATTAACATATCACGTCAGGATTGATAGCTGTGATAATTATACGTCTCCGTGAATTTCATAGCTGTGAGAATTATATATTAGACAGACGTTGATCGTGGGGTAGAATTATACATTAGGCCAAGGTCAAGGTTGATAGCTGTGATAACGTATGAGACTGTCATATATTTGACTGACATGGATTGCTGCTGAGAATTATACATTAGAATGAAACTGCACAGCTGTGATGATTGTACATTAAACTGGAATTCATATGCAGCGAGATTTATATACAAGACTGAAGCTGACTGCTGTGATTATTATCAGTCGAACTGAAGTTGATACCTTAAAAAAGTACGCAATAGGCTGAAATTTCTAGCGGGTGAGTAGTTGATGCCTCGTGAGAATTATATATGACTGAGTTGATGGCTGGTGAAAATGATGTTTTCGGGGGGGAGGGGGGGGGGGGGAGTCAGGGTGTGGGGGGGGGGAGATGAAAAAAAAAAAAGGATCAACTACGTCGCGTCTCCTCCTTCTACCATCCTCCCATCATCCCCCCCCCCCTCCCCCCCCCCCCCCCCCCCCCCTGCTATCTTTAAAACCCTTCCCCATCCTTGAGCTGAGATGCTGACAGGGACGAGAGAAACGTAGGGTAAGTCGACTAGTCATCATTCTCCTCAACACAGAGTGATGGAGATGAAGAGGGAAGAGAGGATGAGCGTAGATGTGGGTGTGTAGATGTGTGGTGTGTGTGTGTGTGGGGGGGGGGGGGGGGGGTATGCCAGGATGGGGGAGGGGGAAGGGGGAAAGTGGATGGGTAGAAGAATGGGACAGTAGGATGCTCTATAGTACTGGTCTACCGCTCTTTTTCGATTACGCGTTTTTTTTATGGCGCTTGGCGGGGCCGATGAAGGCCAATTAAGACCTCAACGTCGGCGCGTCGCATTTTAAGAGTTCTGGCCCTTGATTACAAATGCGGACATAGCCGCCATGGCCGCAACCAGCAGTAACAGCAGCAGAGTAGCCACATGATGTCGTCCGATCAAATCCCGTCAACGGATTATTGTCTCTTCTTAATTTAATTCATTTTCTTTTCATTTTCATTTTATTTTGTAACGTAGCTGAGTCCTAAGTAAAGTAAACTGTGATTTTCGCCAAAATGGCAACCGGAACTGAGCAGCTTTGTAAACGAAATAAACCTTTAAACAAGACCAGATTCGGTAGGGTTACTGCGATAGAAAATCAATTAAAGATTCAATTTTAAAACGCTCGGCAGAGAAAAAAGGAACTTAAAGATGGGGTCACTTGAACCATATGAAAATCTATCACTTCAGAAAAGAGAACTATGTTTCGACTGGCCATGTAATAATTTCCAAATGGCCTTGCTAAAAACAATCCCTCAGGAAATTGTTGAGGCAGGGAGATGGAGGAGTGGGAAAAAAAAAAAAAACACCATGGACTGACTTACTGACGACTCTTCGAGACTTTGACTCTGATTTCCTGGTCATCACTGGTGCGGTCTTGTTAAACTTATTTGACTGGGGATTGTCATAACAGCAGAGTACAGCCTCACGTTACAAGTCCCACCGCAACACGGCGTGCTTCACTGAAGCCTGGGAGGCACCATCGTTCTTTCACGACGCTTTTTTTTTTTCCCCGCGTTTTTCCTCTATCCTCCTGCCCTTTGCTGATTGCCTTGGGGGCCGTCAAGATGTGATTTTTCTCCGGTCAGAGGACCACTTAGATACCGGGGATGGACCAGCCCGCCCCCGTAGTGATGCGCCGTGGGCTCCTTAGGTGGAAATTGTATCTCCGCCTTCTGGACGGTACTGTGCTAGCAAACGTTCTGTTTCCTTTCACTCTCTTTCACTCTGCCTTTATTCATTTATTTGGTCTGTGTTTTGTTTCTCTGGCGTTTCCTTTTTGGGGCCCGTTCTTCTCTCTTTGTTGAGGAAAGCTTTTCACACTCCTTAGTTCTTTGGTCACAGTTAGAACATGTCAGAGGTGTTGTTGTTTGTGTTGTTGTTGTTGTTGTTGTTGTTTGCTTGTTTGTTTTAGTGAGGAAAATAGTCTGTTGTATAAACGAGAATGTGGATTGTAAAAGCGCTTGGAACTTGGACTTTAAGTGAGGATAGGCGCTATTTGACTACTGTCAATGCTCATGACATTAATCATCGTCGTCATCATCATCATCGTCATCATCATCATCATCATCATCATCATCATCGTCGTCGTCGTCGTCGTCGTCGTCGTCGTCGTCGCGTCGTCGTCGTCGTCATCATCATCATCATCATCATCATCATCATCATCATCATCACAGTATTGTTAATCCCTCCATGGCAAAGAGATTATCGCTGGAGACATCAATATTCACTACGAAGGCGACACAGATGCAAAGGCAAGCGAAATTTAGAGACATTAGTTACATATCATTCTGACATCAGCACTGTGCAATCGTACCATTAAATCGACCACATTGAGACATCATTTGAGCACTGTTGCTAGTGTCAGCACCAGCGCTTCCATCGTTCGAAGCTTCCTGCACGAGTTCAACCTCCAAGTAAGAAGACCGGTAATCTGTGTCCCCCTCACAGCAGCCTATGATAGAACTCGTGTAGAATGGTGTCCCGACAGCACCGGCACTGGAGCAGGCACCAGTGGTCCTGTCCATTCAACGATGGTAGAAGAAGACGCGTCTGGTACAGGGTAACGTATGGTAAGGTAATGTTGCTTATAGTCCAGCCGACCGCAAAGGGCCATATCAGGGCTGTGACCACGTTGAAGGCAACCCACAGGTCATTCATTCACACAACCCTTTAAAGCACACCTTCCAAAAACACACCAGAAACCCTTGTAAGAATCGTGCTACTGTAAATTTTCAATCAGATGAAAAAAACGGTTAATCTCTTTCAGAAATTCAAAGATCCCATCAGGTGGAAGATCTCTGAACAGGTTTTTCCCACGGAGTCTGCTGTAAAGCGTTCATTTGCGCCAGGTAGGAGAACAGTTCACCGGTGCCACAGTCCAGGAAGCAGACTTGATGTGAAGGTGGTTCATTCTTGGTGCGACCCACTCCCTCCCCCCCCCCCCCCCCCCCCCCCCCTCCTCAATGGCAGGACATCCTGCTTGCTCCTCCAACCAGCTGTAAGGCCATGAGTCCTTGGCCCAGTCTTCATGGTGACAAAGAACGCCCCGTACCATGCCCATATTGCCGTGGACTTCGTGCAGACACATGGATCTAGAGGACGGACTCTGTGGAACGTTCACCGAGCAGTTCTGGGATGTCTGGAGCAGTTCTGTGATGTCTGGAGCAGCTCTGGGATGTCTGGAGCATCGAGCTCTGAGATGTCATCGAGCGGCTCTGGGATGTCATCGAGCAGTTCTGGGATGTCTGGAGCAGTTCTGGGATGTCATCGAGCAGCTCTGGGATGTCTGGAGCAGTTCTGGGATGTCATCGAGCAGTTCTGGGATGTCTGGAGCAGTTCTGGATGTCATCGAGCAGCTCTGGGATGTCTGGAGCAGTTCCGAGATGTCTGGAGCAGTTCTGGGATGTCTCTGGAGCAGTTCTGGAGTGTCATCGAGCAGTTCTGGGATGTCTGGAGTTGGTGTATGGCGGAGGTCTCTCT
>JADBJO010000096.1:255799-260799 GCA_016801955.1 Conus betulinus | reverse complement strand
GCCGCCGAATAGAACTCATACACTTTACAAGCTGAACGCAACGAAACTCTGCTGAGGAAAACGTATTTCTGGAACAAAAGAGTGTGCAAGGTTAGAGAGTATTACAAAAGGGTTCAAAAGCAACGACAAAGTCAAAGACATAAAAGCCATATCCGAAAGAGCACGCACACAGAAAATGGAAAATATCCCTCTTTCAACCTAGCTGCGTAAAAGAGACAGTGTCTGTCTCAGTATGAATATTAGTCCACGCCACAATACAGGGCCTTTTCATTTAAGGCTGGCCACTGGAAAATTAACCTTTGCTGACTGCTGAAAACATCCAAAGAAAACTCCCTAACATCTGTGGTCCTCATTGGTAAGTCCCTTGCTAATAGAAAGAACTTTTTTTTTTCAGCGCAGATGTCTTTGTTTCTGACGGTCTGTCAGCTGAAGGCCAACTCAACCAAAGTCGCTGACCTTTCTCAGAGAATTGCCTCCCTTCCTTCCCCCCAAGAGTCAGTTTGAGACGGGTACCAAGAAAAGATAACTCTGTGCCCTCCCGTCTCGCCGATCTGTTTGGAGCTCTTTTTCTTTGTCTTAATTCTTTCTACTGTCATCATGTAAAGAGCAAGTTACTGCTGTCAGGAACTAACCTTCTCGTGGTTCTGTTTGAGTTCCATCTCTTTCCATTCATTCTTTCTGCTGCCACCGTGTAAAGAATGAAGTCAAAAAAAAAAATCTGAACGAAAAGACGAGAAGAGGGCGTCTCTGCTTATAACAAAAGAAATCACCACAACCACAGGGAAAAATACAATTTGTTTTAGCGAAAATGACAGTTCTTCTGTGTAGCCTTGAATTACTTAGATTTTGGAAGAAAGAGAGAGAGACGAGAGAGAAGAGAGTTTGGAGAGAGAGAGAGACTTCACTTCGAGAGAGAGAGACGACACTGACAGAGGGAGAGAGACACTTTGAGAGAGAGAGGTCCTCTACACGAGAGAGAGCAAGCGAGACCTTGCACGCTTCTTTGTGCCCTTGAGAAGGTCCAGAGAGAGAGACCCGGTTCGAGAGAGAGAGAGAGAGAAACAAAGAGGAGAGAAAGAGGAGAGACGAGACAAAGAAGATTTCAATTTTATAGAACAAAATAAAACCATTCTACAAACGCAAGACAAAATATAAACAATAATATTCTATTAACTCCAGTGTCAACCATCATCTATCAGTTTAATCAAAGCATCTGTTCATTTCGACCAAACTAATATGTCAACATATAATTCTGTATATATACACATACATGATCTGATTTGGATTTCTCTGCCATCTTGAAACAGGTTAGTACATTTCCTATTTTCCGTTTGCTCGTGTGATGTTACTTAATATTTGTTGTTACGTTCCACATTGGACTTACTCGTCTTCTTTATTATGTAGTAAGTTACGTTAGGACAGACAGGATTTTACCTCTACTATCATCGACAGCAAGTGAAACTTCCATGAAAGTTGTTTCAACCTCAAAAACAATAATCGGATTCATTTTTGCGTGATGATAATATTTCTACTTGGGACGGAGTCCCTTCGAGCGAGCGTAGAACTGTAGTGGGTCAAACTAGATCTGTGTGGTTGAAGCGAGCCACTCACTACACGAGAGCGGCACACCGTCGCTCGTCTCGCGAAAGAAGACGCAGCGGGCCACGCAGAAAAGACCTTGACCTTTGTTAATCGCTCTAAAGTTAGCTATTGACCCAGATTCTCAAAAAAAAAAAAAAAAAAAAAAAAAACTCTTTCATACATACACGCGTCACAATAAGTATGTATATTTAACTGCAATATGTTGAACACACAGGGTTTGTACTAAATAATATCACTCTACGCGAAACTGGTCAACACTCATTTTTGTTCACCTCTAATACTTATCAAACTTGTACATATGTAATAACACACAGTATCCAATTTGCAGCACATTCAATCTAATCCTGTTTTATTTCATTTTTGTTTTCCCTTTCCATCTCCTCTCTACATCTTATACGTGTTATTTATTAAATTTTCTATTCATTTTATACAAAAAAAAAACAAACAAACAAACAAAAATCCTTTCTATCTTTCCTCCTTTCTAATTTCCATGTGTTTAACAAGTCAGTTTTAACCTGTAGGCCACATTGCCAGCCCTTGAGCTTTTAATCCTTATAACTGACTTTTCTCTGAATTTGAGAGCATAAAAGATGTACATTGCTACATCCCGCATGATCTCTGTATTTTTGTTTTGTAGTATATATCTATCTAATCTGATCAAATGTTCAAATTGTTAAAATGTTTAATTATGTTTTTCACTCTTAATTGGTTATAAGTTGGACATGCTGTTAAAAAGTGCATTTCTGTTTCATCTACAGGACAAAAGGGGCAAGTTGCAATCACCAAACTATCAGTGTATTTCCTATTGATGTGTAATTCATTTATTCCAAGTCTCATTTTTGTTAATGCTTTCCTAAATTTAGTTATAGTAATTTGATGCAGATATTCTTCTGTTTGATGCAAGGTTTTGAATGTATAGTATGTTGTGAATCTCTCGCTGTTTGTTATTTTCTCATGCCAGGTTTGTTTATAACAATCTATAATTCTTTGTTTTAACTCCTTTATAAAACCATGTTCATTACTTACCCCTTCATTTATCCATACCTCTGAGAAACCATACCTATCCAGACATCCTTTTATCCTAGAGCCCAGTTTTGTGTTTTAGTTACTTCTATTTTTTTTCCCTTTCATATGCTTCTTTTGGAATCCTATCAGGTGGCATATTTACTAAACGGAGCCAATATCTAATTGCTTTTATTGTACTATCTATATATAATGGGTATCTGCCTAACTCTCCATACACTAGATTATTTGGTGTTTTCTTTCCTACCCCTAAATATTTTTTTTACATGCAAGTAGGTGTACATTTTCTACTGCTGAATACATAGTTAATCCCCATACCTCAGCTGCATATAGTAATAGTGGTTTGATTTGGGTATCAAATAATTTAAAATAGATATTCAAGGGTTTAAGAGAGAGAGATGGAGAGAGAGAGCGATATAGATGGAGAGAGAGAGAGAAGTCTCGTATAGTTTTTAAAAGTCATTCTAGTTTTTGACGAGAGGAGACGGGGGAAAGGGGTGGGGGTGAGTAGGGAGTTAGGAGGATCGTGGTGATTTTTTTTTAGGAGAAGGCGATAGGAGCGATGAAGAGAGAGGGTTAATCTCTAGCCTTTTTGGTAGGAGATTGTTAATAGGGAGTAGTGAGATTGATTGGGCTAAGCGAGGGAAGGGATGAGAGGATGGGTGCACATCTCGAGAAAATTAATTCTTCCCTTCCTCCTGAGGGGAAAATAGGAGACGATGATATCTGCACATCTCACCTTCCCCAGTCTGCGGCCACTAAATATCAAATTTCAAAATTCTCCTCTCTTCTTCTCTCTCTCCCCTCTCTCTCTTCACCGCAATGTCCTCTCTCTACTCTCTCCACTCTCAATGGGTAGACTCCCCTTCATCTCGGAGGGAAAAAAAAAAAAAAAAAAAAAAAAACGTCTCTCGCTCGTCATCACCTTTGACATTCTCTTTGCAATGTGACGGGATGTGATATTTTTTGGAAACGGTAATTCCTTGTCATTTCTGGTCGTTTGCGTTTTCTCGTTAGGTGTCGCTTCCGGCCAGAACGTGAAGCTAGCCCAGTCACGTCCCCCGACAACTCCTATTAAAATGACCACCACCGCACACCCCCACCGCCCCACCCGCCTCCTCCATCTTAACAACGCCCTCCATCCATCCCTCCCTCACCCCTTCACTCAACAATCCATGCCCCTCCTTCAACAATTCCGTTTCCTCCCCCCCTTCATCCGGTTTCCTCATCCCTATCCTCCAGCCCCCGCGGACTATCCCGTTTCGCGCCGCGCCCCGCGACCCGTCCTGTCAGTTGTTCTGAGAGGGACTCGCCCCCCCTGTGACCTCTCCCCCTGTCTCGCACTACCCTTCAGGTACAGACCTAGAGGCAAACAGGGAGACAGAGAGGAGGGGGGGAGGGAGAGGGGGGTGGGGGGGGGCAGGGCAGGGGCGCGGGGGGCGAGAGTGAGGCTGGGGGTGGGGGGGGGGGGAGGGGGGCGGGGGGGGGCAGGGGGGCAGGGGCATGAGGGGGGTGGGCATGAGTGGGGGAGGGGGGGGGGCGAATGGGGCAGGCAGGGGGCAGGGCAGGCATGAGGGGGGGGGGGCAAATGGGGGGGCATGAGGACTGAGAGAGAGGGGGGGTGGTGGGTGGCCGGCAGGGTGGTGGATGTGGAAGGTGTGTGGAAAATGGAAGGAAACAACTGGAAACAGACAGTGGAATTGGATATGGAACTTGGAAATTGGATGGGGAAGGGAAAAATTTGTGGAATGGAAGGAAAAAAAACAGCAAAATGGATGGGTAATGGAAAACAGAAAGTAACAGAGTGGGGGAGGAGGGGAGGGGAGAAAAATAGGTGGGTGGGAGACCTATGATGGTTGCCAAAAGTGGGTCAGAGTGAGTTGTGGGGGGCGATGGGGGGGGGGGAGGAGGGGGAAAGAGAGGGGGGAGGCAGGAGGGGGAAGGGCCCCCTGCTGCAGAGTCATCTCTCTTCGAGAGTAGGAGTTTAGTTGTGGGTTTAGTTTGTGTTTTCTTCTCATTGTCAAGACAGATGGGCCCTTGTCAAACTACCACACACCCCACTCCACACCATCTCTCTGTCATCGTCTCTATCTAGCTCTCAGTCTCTCTCTCTGTTTCTCTCTCTATCTGTCGCTTCCCCCTCCCCCCCCCTAGAGAGATGATATAGCTAGCTGTGAGAGAGAGAGGGGAGATCGAGATAAGCGATATATCATCGAATGGTTAAGAGACCACGTGAACAAACAGCAAAACGAACGTCTATACTAGATCAGGGATAGATGTAACCAGAGAGAGTGTGATTTAGCGACCAATCGATCTACGTCTGTCTCTATAACCTTTATGGATCGAGGTCTCTATCTATAGCATACATCTATCAT
>JADBJO010000096.1:238299-250799 GCA_016801955.1 Conus betulinus | reverse complement strand
TGGCAGTGGGTTTTAGAGGAAGAGGGGTTAGGGGGATGAGGGGAAGGAGACGGAGAAAGAGAGAGAGAGAGAGAGGAGAGAGAGGAGACGAGGGGAGGGGGGGGGCGGGGAGAGGGGGTTGAGCGGAGAGATATGGGGTGAGGGTGGCGGTAGGTGTGTTGATAGGACCAAATAGGGGATGCGGGAGGGAAGGAGAGAGAGAGAGAAGAGCGAGAGAACCCGGGGGGAGGGGGGGGTGAGGGGGTGAGATAGGGGGGATGAGGGGAAGGAGGGTGTTGAGTAGAGCTGAGAGGATAGAGGAGGGAGAATGGGGAAAGAGGGGAGAGCGAGAGAGATGAATTATGGGCGGTGAGGGGTGGGGTGGCGGTTAGGGGTGTTGATAGGACCAAAATAGGGGGATTGAGGGGAAGGAGGGAAGAGAAGAGGACGGAGTGAGAGCGATCGAGGAGAGGAGGGGGGAAGGGAGAGGGAGACGAGAGGATGAGGGAAGGGGCGGTAGCGAGAGGAGGGATAGGAGCCAAGGGGGATGAGGGTTGGGAGAAGGTGCGAGTGAGATGAGAGGGGGAGAGGAGAGTGAGGAGGGGCTGACTAGGCGGGAGAGAGAGGGGAGGAGGAGGATGAGGTGAGGAAGAGAGGGAGGGGAGGAGATAGGAAAATAGGGGAGATCGGAGAGGGAGATCCAGAGAGGGAGTGAAAGTGGTTACGTGGTGAGAGAGTCAGGGGGGGGGAGGAGAGGGTATGGGGTGAGGTGGCGGTAGGGGTGTTGATAGGAACCAAATAGGGGGGATTGAGGGGAAAAGAGAGAGGAGAGAAAGAGAGGAGGGCGGTGGAGAGATATGGGGTGAGGGGGGGGGTAGGGACTGAGGACCCAAGAGGGGGATGAGAGGACGGAGAAAGCGTGAGGGAGAGAGAGCGTTTTTAGAGGGGGGGCACCGGAGAGATATCGTATAGGGGTGGGCTGTAGGGGACTGTTGATAGGATCCAAATAGGGGATGAGGGGGAAGGGAGGGGGGAGAGAGAGGAGAGGAGAGGGGAGGAGGGGGGTGAGGGGCGGTAGGGGTGGGAGGGGGAGGGGGAAGGAGTGGGAGAGGAGAGGGGGGCAGGGGGGTGAGGCGGGCGGTAGGGTGTTGATAAGGACCAAAATAGGGGGGGGGACATCAGGACGGAGGAGGGGGTAGTGGGAGCGGAATCCCCCTGAACCGCTGGGAGTCGTCATTACCCTGGGCGGGGGGGGGGGGGGGGGGGGGGGGGGGGACGTGATGAAGGGCTGCCGCCGTTTGTCTCCAAGCTCTTCTGTTGGTGGACTGTCTTTGAGGGAGATCCACACAGAACACATGGCACCACCTAAAAAAAAAAGTATCTCGGATCTACTCTTTACGCGTTCAAGTCTGCTTTTGAGATCAGAAATCTTCATCATCGATTTTACTGGTCCAGTTTTTTCCCCCTAATCATTCAAACTTTTAGAATCCATCCACAAAAGTTTCTTCTGCATTGTAAGAGTTAGCATCATCAATCGAGAATTTGGAAAAGCGATGACTTGACTTCAGCCTTTAAGTTTGCAAAGCTGCTTTCTGTTTAAGTCTTTTGTTTGTCTGTTTGTTTCGTTGTGTTAGCGAATCTTTTGGATTTTCTGATGTTGTGGCAAAATGATGAACCGAGCTGTCGCGCTGTCTATGGGACAGCAGAAGGAGTGAACTGTCTGGAAATAACGCAGCAGAGGAGGAGATGAAAGGCAGGAAAACACTGGGGCTGAAAAAACAAAAAAAAAAAAAAAAAAAAAAAAAAGGTGGGGTGTTTTGACAGAGCAGTGGGCATTTTAGGTACTCGCATACCCAAACGAACAAAAGCGTGTCTCAAGAAAATAAAGGAGGGAAAGAAAATTATTGTGTTAGAAGAACCGACAAGAGACGCACCATTTATTTCGTGGAGAGCAGCAAAACGATGCCAAATCTTAAACATCTTCAACACAGTTGTGAGAGACGAGAGAGACATCCCAGCCAGTCTGTGCTTGGTTAGGTAACGTCGAACCAGTGAAGGAGTAAACTGCAAACATTTCTGGGAAAATGTGAGGCGAAAAGGAGAGAGTGAGAGATGAAAAGAAGAGAAGGATGAAACCATGAAACCAAGAAGCAAACGCAGGTTGCGATAGAGGAAACCGGATAAGACATATGAGAGAGCAGAAATGGGAGGAGCGGCTGGACAAAAGCAGAAATAAAAGAACAGGCATGGCCAGCGCCTATCAATGGAAGTAGCAACTTATGGAAATCAAGTCTTGATGGACACCAGGGGAAGCCATGAGGAAGAATGGAGGGTGAAGAGGTAAGATCATTGACTTTGATGGATAACGTACAGAGAAGCAATAGCCATTAAGGCAAACCCAGACTGGCAAAGACCTGAACAACCTACCACTAAAGGTCGTGGTTCGTACCCCCTCACCCCACACACCTCCCCTACCACAGCCTTGCTGGAGGGGAGGAAACACGGACAATCCGTAAATGTTGGAACCGAAAATGGGCTCTGGAACCATGTAATGATGGACATCAAGCGGGGTTCCTTCAGTGTGCCGTAACAGCCCTGCCTCGCTACCACTACCGAAAGGGACCACGACCTAACAATCCACCGCCACAGCAGGGTAGAGCGCAGATCGTAATACCTCTCCCCGCGGGGGGTGGGATTATTGTCTGGAGTAGGAGCGTTTCCATACGAACCTGCTGAGATGGTCCCCAGGCAGTAGACAAGGCGTTTATCAAACTGATTGTGCACTCCCTATAACAGCTCTAACAAATGACCGGCCAATGATGACAAGATAATGTCAGCTCCAGTTCGATTCCAGGTTGCTCGTAACAGGTCCCTCGCATAAAGGCGATACCGGAAACAAAAAAAAAAAAAACAAAAAAAAAAAAAAAAAAAAAAAAAAAAAAAACAAAAAAAAAAAAAAAAAAGAAAAAATAAAAAAAAAAAACAAAAAAAAAACAAAAAAAAAAAAAAAAAAAAAAAAAAAAAAAAAAAAAAAAAAACGCAAAAAAAAAAAAAAAAAAAACAAAAAAAAAAAAAAAAATAAAAAAGTTCAGAAAAAAAATATGCACAATCGGCCCTCCCAAGCCACGCTGGCGCCTCCAACCAAAGTCCATGCCAAAGTTCTTTCAGTCAACTCCGCAACAGAAAGGTATGGGAAGTGACCAGTGTGCCTACAGAGAAAACGACGTTTTCCGGGCCAGCGAAGCATAGCACCCCGAAATAACAGTCTTCGCCGTCTTTGCCAAAGTGAAACGACTGCAGGCGGAAATCTAAAACAAGATTTAAATAAATGTCAGCGAACGCCCAGGAGAAACGTGGACAAACGAGTAACAAGACAAACACACAACGCGTTTCGACCTCTTAGGTCTTCATCAGGTGAAAACAAAGACAGACAAAATAACGAGAAATGCACTTAGATTTGATCGCTTCAGATTGCAATCTGAAACAAAGAAGCGATTCAAGCTAAGGGCATTTTCGTTATTTTGTCTGTCTTTATTTACCTGACGAAGACCTTAAGAAGAGGTCCCGAAACAGCGTGTTGTGTTGTCTTGTGACCGTTTGTCCCACGTCTTCGCAAAGGCATTCAACAGGATGCCTGTGCAAACATGTAGGCCAGCATGAAGAAAAGAGAAAAAGGCATCATCATCTAATCATGTCATCAAGCATGTATAAGGCAGAGCCACAAAATGTATGACCTTCTTTAACAAGCACTCACAAATGGTTCAGACTACAGCCGAACATGTGAAAGTACATGGGAAAAAGTGCGGGCTTTTGCCTGTGAGGTGTAATAAGGATTCCAAAGAAAGGACTGCTGCACCTGGCACTGGCAGTTACAAACAGACCTGGAAAGAAGAATACAACAAAAGTCCGGTTATCGCTTCTCTTGGAGGCCTACTCCTTGACTATTGAGGTCAACAGGATGCAACAGTGGAGAGCAACAGCACTTCAGGAGCGGAACTGTTATCCTACGATTTTTTCGGGAGGGACTCTCTCTCTGGGATTACCTCAAAGTGTTCTCTCTCCCCATCATCATCGTCATCATCGTCATCGTCATCATCATCATCATCATCATATCGTCATTTATCATTATCATCTTAATCTTCTTCTCTTGCTTCTTCTTCTTCCAGACGATTTAGATAACAGATATAGCTCTTGGTCAAATGCATTAAATGATATCAGGGAGAATGTCTGTCAAAAAGCGAACAAAATTGCCATGAAGTGTCATCGATTGTCCTTTTGAATTTAAGTAAAGATATTATCCCATAACGTGTCACAGGCAATGCAAACGATTCCCGAAGAGGACTACGGCGAATACCCTGCATTCCTTAAAATATCTAGACAATAAGTATTATTCCTATTAGATCATACACAACACACACACACACCAAACACACACACCACACACACACCGCTTTAACCAGTTCGACTTTATATCTGTGTTCTAGGTATAGAGTTCATTCAGTATCGATCAGCAATTCATGGTTCCATGCCTCGGTCTTTCTCAGACAAGTCTGGCACGCTTCTTTCTTTTAGTTGCTTTCTTTTTCCAGTTTGCACCCGTCTTTCTACCACCACCACCCACTCTTACAAACCCCATTGCTTCCCCTCTCCCCCCCCTCACTGCTTATAAACACACCAACACACACACACACCCACCCTACACACACCACACACACCCCACACACACACACACACACAACACACACACCACACACACACACAAACACACACACCACACACACCACAACAACTACACACACACCATATACCACTCCTCCCCTGCCCCAGTGCCGTCATTCAAAGAGACTGAGAATCCACACAAAAAAACGTGAGAAATATGGCGTCGGTCTTTTCGGCAAGCAGCTTGTTTACAAATAATCTTGTCTCAATATCTCCGTTTCGAAAATTTTGCGATATTAAGAAAAAAAAAAAAAAAAATCCCCTTTTCATATCTCATTAAGCCCATTTTCTAGTTTCTGCCTGCTTCTCCACGTACTGTTCTCTCCTTTCTTTTTTTCCTTCTTCAACAACGCTGTCAGGATTTGTTTTGTCACTAAGCCTGGTCATAAAGAGTTCCTCTCGAAGCTGTCAGCAAGTGAGTGGAACAAAATTATGAGATTAATTAAAAAAAAAAAAAAAAAGTAAACAAAAATGACAGTCAGTATCTATAACACTGACTCTGAGTGTCCCACCCATCGCAAACCTCACATCCACTGTTAAAAAGTTTAAAAAATTAACAACAAAAAAACAACAACAACAACAAATAACAAACAAAAATACCCGTGCGCGAACCACAAAATGGCATCAAAAGACCTGTTGGCGAATAAGCTCTTCACAATGGACAACAAGTATCCATCCACCCTGGACAGTGTGTAGGCTATCGCTATTCCTGTCACTTTGTGCAGGGACTGGCTGAAGCGTATGTATTCTTTAACCCTCTCCAGTATGCGGATAACAGAAAAATAATCATATTATATAGATCTTACTTTTTTTTTTTTCAGGGACCATATTTCACTCTTACGTAAATTCAAAACGCCGGCGTGTCTGTTTCTCTGTTTCCAGAAGCAAAAGTTGTTTCAATATAAGACTGTCGTCTGAGTGTGTGTGGGTGTTGTGTGTGTGTGTGTGTGTGTGTGTGTGGTGTGTGTGTGTGTGTGTGTGTGTGTGATCTTATATATATATAACAAGAATATTACTAAAACGCGCTAATAAATTTTATTTTAAAGTGCTCAACCCCTTGGGGAGCAAACATCTGTTAACTAAAAAATAGTTATGGGAAAAGGACGTTTTTTAAAATCAACAACAGATCTGTATCGAGCGCTCCGGCTCTTGTCTCGCTCTCAAGGAGGGTTATGGGTTCGCCTCATGCCAGGTTTTTGTTATTGGCCTCTTAATGTCACTGTTTGGCACGTCCGCGGATGGCCTGTCATGCACGGGTTGTTCGGGTTTTTTTTAGGTTGTTACGTTCAGGGTGCGGCGTGTTGCTGCGGTTTTGCTGACGACCACGATGATGCTTGTTCAACAGAAAAAAAAAAATATTTTATCCTATCGGCAAACCCACTTAGCCAACCAAACTACATACTAAAGTAGAACTAGGAATAAAACTGCAGGGCACCAATGGATGGTATATATCGATAATCTATTATATAGATATATATATATATAATGATATATAATGAGTAGTGGAGGGAGAGAATGAGGGGAACAAACAAAGTAGGGGGGATAACAATTCTCATCATTATAGAATGACTTGGCCAGGGATTTGAAAAAAGAGAGGGAAAAAAACAAGTGGCAGGTGAAATATAAATAATTCCTTCAATGGATTTAGTAAGACTAGGCAAGACCCCTTGACGGCTGTCTGAGAGGGAAGAAAAAACGCAATCGCCTCGAAGACAAATGATATGTGTTGCCTTGATTGATGGTATAATATATTAATATAGAGAGAGAAGAGACGAGATGTATAGAGATAGAGGGCGATGATGCGAGAGAGAGCTGCGAGGAGTTCAGAGAGAGAACTGCGAGGGAGGAGAGAAGAAGACCGAGGCAGATCGGGCGGGGCCAGACTCAGCGGGAGTGTGCGAGATGATGTTAGAGTGAGAGGGCGGGATGAGGTTTGGATATGGGGATATTAGGATATAGTGATATAGGATGAGAAGATGAGGCGCCTCGAGAAGCGCGACAGCGAGACCCTTGGCGATGTGGACCGGAATGTGGGCAGAAGGAGCGGGAGGAGTTAGTGAGTTTGAAGAGTAGAGGGGGGAGAGAGAAGAGGAGAGACAGACAGCAGGACATGGGACAGACAAGACAAACGGACAGACAGACAGGACAGCTGAGGGAGGGAGGAGGGGAGGGAGAGGGCGAGAGGAGGGAGAAGAGAGAGAGAGAGATGGGAGGAATGGGAGTGGTGAAGACATAGTGGGGACATGGAGGGGAGCCCTCTGGAGGGAGGGAGAACTGTCGTCTAGTAAGCGCATCTGTCCTATAAGTAAATGAGCAATATAAATACTTTCTTTCTTCTTCTTCTTCTTGCTTTCTCTTCTTACTCAGGTAGTAGTAGAGTAGTAGTAGTAGTTAGTGGTAACAGTAGTAGTAGTAGCGTAGCCATAGTTGTAGTTTACGTACGTGTTGCGTTAATTACCGATAAATTACATTATTCGGTTACTTTTTGAACGTTTCAGACCAACAACACAGTTTTTTCTACGTGTTTACCAGACTGGCAGTTAGGTATAAAAGTAATATAGCAACAGTAGAAGCAGAAGACCAATGTGAATTTTCGTAATTTCCATCGTGGCCCCACATTCCCGAAGCTTTCGGAACATTCAAGACGATTCTGATTGATATAAATCTTTCCGTTCACCGTGTTAAAAAACACACAGACACACAAGGACTGGACGGGATGGTCAGATAGGATAGAGACAGACACGGGGCAGAGGACAGAAGGAATCAGACCCACACACCACAAGAAAAACTACACACAGACCGCTTTATCGACCCCACACACACACTACCCACACACAACAACCACCACACACTCAACACCCACACTCATCACGACACACAACCCCACACACACACAACAACACAACACGGCGCGCACACACACACACACACACCACACCACACACACATCAACACACACACAACACACCACACACACGACAACACACAACACACTATGAAAATTCACTCGACCAGCATCTACTTCACCTAATTACTGGGTTATGAATTTCTAAATGCCTATTTTTTCCCCCACTGTGGTGTTTTATTTGAAGAAAAAAAAGGAAAAAAACGGTTGTTTTTATTGGCTTCATGTCTGACAATCTTCTGATTTTCTATTATCTCCTTGGCTGGAGAAATAGCGTTAGTAGGCCAATGCAAAAGGAGCACGAACAGATGATTGAGAAACACAAAAAACTTGTTGTTTTTTCATTTCGGAGATAATAGGCATTGTGGAAGACAGAACGCGAGAACGAACGAAAGAGGGACGAAAAGGAAGGCAGCAGAACGCCGAAAAAAAAAAAAGGGAAAACAAAGGAAAGAAGGAAGGGAATCAAGATGGAGGAAAGAAAGCAAAAAAAAAAAAAAAAAAAAAAAAAAAAAAGGACAAAAAGAAAAATCAAAAAGTTGTTGGGAAAAGGAAAAGAAGGAAAGGCTGACAAAGATGGAAAGAAAAGAAAGCAGAAAAAAAAAAAAAAAAAAAAAAAAAAAAAAAAGGAGCAAAAATCAAAAAAAGTGGAAAATACAAAGGAAAGAGAAAAGCGAGAGCGGGGGGCAAAAAAAACAAAAAAAAAAAAAAAAAAAAAAAGAAAAAAACAAACAAAAGAGGCGGGAACGGGGACTTCAGTTAAGGGCATGTCACCACAGAGAGTAATCGAGGTGAGAGAGAGAGAGAGAGAGGATGAGAGACACAGACAGACAGGACAGAAGACAGACCAGACAGGGGGAGAGAGAGAGAGAGGATGAGAGAGGAGAGAGTGCGAGGAAGAGGAGGAAGACGCCGCGAGGGAGAGATGAGAGGAGAGGGAGAGAGAGCGAGGACGGGAGTGAGAGGGGAGAGACGAGCGGGGAGAGGGGGGAGCGATGGGAGAGACTAGAGCAGGAGAGAGGACTGGGGAGAGTGGAGAGCGAGTCCGAGAGAGGGGACGAGAGGAGTGAGAGAGGGAGAGAGAGAGAAAGAGGAAACCGAGGAGATGAAGATAGAGGAGACGAGAGGACGAAGCAGAAGAGACGTGGTAATTGAGAGGCGAAGGATGGAGGGAGACGAGGAGGAGTGAGGGAAGAGAGAGAGATGAGGAGAGAAGAGATGACGAGGAGGCGACGAGGAGAGAGAGAGGAGAGCAGAGGGAGAGAGAGCGCGAGAGGGAGAGATGAGACTGGAGAGAGAGGAGATTTGGAGAGAGAGAGAGACGAGGAGAGAGAGGAGGCAGAGAGGGGATGGGGGAAGGACGAGAGAGGAGAGAGAGCGAGAGAGGAGAGACTGAGAGAGACGAAAGGAGGGAGAGAGAGAGGAGATTCCGAGAGAGAGGGAGAGAGAGAGACTTGAGGAGAGAGAGAGAGGAGAGAGAGAGAGAGAAGTGAGAGAGAAGGAGGCAGGTGGGGAGGGGGGAGAGAGAGGAGTCGATGGAGCAGAGAGGGAAGGAGAGAGGAGGGAGGATGGTGAGAGAGTGGAGACGTGGAGTGAGAGAGGAGAGCGAGGAGGAGAGAGAGGACCCGGATCCCCGAGATAGGGAGAGAGACGATGAAGAGATAGAGAGTGAGAGGGAGGAGGAGGGAGCAGATGAGAGGCTGAGCGACGGAGTGAAGAGAGAGAGAAGATCGCGGGGAGGAGACGGAGACGGGGAGGAGAAGAGTGGGGGGAGAGAGAGATAGAGAGAGGAGAGATGACAAGGACAAGCCAGAAAGACAGAAAGGTCCAGACAGGGAAAGACAGAAAGGACAGGGACAGACAACAGGTTGGGATTGATGAGAGAGAGAGCGGTGAGAGAGAAGGGCGGAAGGGGGGGTCGCGGCGAGAGCGGAGAGAGGGGATGCGAGCAAGAGAGGAGAGAACCGAAAGAGGTGGGAGGAGAGGGAGAGAGAGAGGAGAGGAGAGGAGGGGGAGAGGAGAGAGAGGGGGAGGGAGGGAGAGGGGGGGAGGGATAGAAGTACGGAGGAGTGAGCGGGATGGGGGCGGAGTGAGAGAGGGAGAGGCGGAGGTGAGGGCGGAGAGGGAGAGGACGAGAGAGAGAGAGGAGGGGAGCCGAGCAGAGGGAGGGAGGGAGAGGAGAGAGAGAGGATCGAGCCCGAGGGGGGTGAGAGGGAGAGGAGGAGAGAGAGAGGACGGGGAGAGGGAGACGAGAGAGAAGAGGGAAGGAAGAGAGAGAGGAAGGGGTTAGGGAGAAAGGAAGGGGCACTGGAGTGGAGCGAGGGAGACGATGAGAGCGGAGAGGGAGAGAAGAGGCTATAAGAAGTAGATTGTTAACGCCGACGAAGCCCAAAAGGTCACCACGGGCTGGCTAGAGAAAAGCATAGAGGACCAGGACAGCGTGACCGGATGTGAAAATTAATGCTGTAGAGTGTCTAAATGGAATACGTAGAGGATTAACAGCAGCACTCAAACAAAGTAGTGGAATCGACAAATGCTGATTTATATCTGCAGAGTCAAAATATGTTAGCGATCAGAACAAGGAATATACAAACCACTGCAATTCTTGGACTGTGAAATGAGAAGAAGAGAGAGAGAGAGAGAGGGAGGGAGGGAGAGAGGGAAGGAGGGAGAGAGAAAGAACTTATGCAGTTTCGAATTCAGAACTTCTGCGCTTAATGTTAATCAGTCGACCCGAAACGCTCTTTTAATGACTCAGGAATCAAAGTGATAGTAAACTGGGCTTGGAATCAAAATGACCTTAAAATACAACGAGTTTAGAATTTGGTGAAAAACCATCGATCATCGACCAAAGACACGTCTGCACCATGCTGACCGAAATAAAACAGGAGGTAGCCCGACACACAACACGGATTAATTTCATGACTAGTAATCCATACTGGTGGCCTTCATGGCATGCAATGATGGGTTCGGGCTGTGTAGCTTACTAAGCGCTTGCAAAAATACAGCATATCTTATTCGGTATGATCGCATACTAACGTACCAGTGAGCTGAGCTTCTTCATTCTTGGTAAGTCTGTCAAGTGTTACTGAAATTTCTCGTTATACTGCGGATTGCACAGTTGATCGTAAAAAGCTGGATCGACTTTTCGAAATTTGCTATGATCGTCACCTATTTCGTTTTATCCGTAAAAGCAAATCAATGTTTGTTCGTATATTTTCTTCTTCTTTTTTTTTTTTTTTTGGGTAAATGTGTTGTTAGAGCAAATAAACGTTAGAGCAAATAAACGTGTGTTTCATTTGCCGATTAATGCTCTTTCGTTTGCTTCAATAACCGTAAACGAAGACTTGCTGGCTAATGTTTAGCAAGGTGTGTTTTAGAAATGGCCTATCATTATTATCTTGAATAATGCAATTGAGCCTTTGTTCTTTCCAGCGGGCAAAATCGTATTAAAAGAACATAATTCAACATTTTTTTTTTGTAATATATGCTCCTTATACAATTCACTATTTTATTTCGATGTGAAAAAAAAATCTAATTGATTACAATATGTATAAAATATTTATGTCCTATCATTTGACATATTGCAAGAACACTTAGGGACCTTAAGGCATTTCCAGAATAGGAAAATAATCGAGCAGGACATGGAAGGGAATGTATTGTCGATATATGAGCTCTGTCTAGCATTGTAATGCTAATGCTTGTAGTTGCCAAGAAAATACACACAGCGCGCACGTGCGCGCGCGCGCGCGCAGCACACACACGTACACACACGCGCACACACACACACAACACACACACACACACAACACACAACACACAACACACACACACACACACATGCAGAGAGTCACCCACATGCACACACATATGCATGCAGGCACATATGCACGCATTCTTTCGGGCAGAGAGAGAGAGAGAGAGAGAGAGAGAGAGAGAGAGAGAGAGAGAGAGAGAGAAAGAAAGACAGAGAGGGAGAGAGCAAAACAAAACAAAAACAAAAAGCCCTCTCACACAAGAAACAACGCAAACGTGCTACATCATTTTCCCAGATCCTTGAGTTCAAAACGAAAGTTTATCGTTCAATGCACAGATTACCATAATCATTTCGGACATAAAGGAAAATACAATAAATATAATGTCACATTGAAAGCAACAAAGAACAACAAACAAAAGAACAAGAGGAGCGCTCAGAACAGACCAATGGACAGATAGACAGAAGGGAACAAAGACTGGCACTAGTTTCTCCGAATCCCTTGTCAGTTAAAGAAAGTGGGGCTCAGTGGTAGAGAGCCAGACTCGCGTGATCTTAGTGATCCTGTGGTTGTGGGTTCGAATCTCCGCCGGGCCATTTCGGTACAGGGGGATTTTTTCCCTTCGGCGTTAGCATTGGTTCTGACTCCGTTTCCCATACAGTCCTTCGAATGAGAGACTATAAAGCGAGGTTCCGTGTGTGAATGCACGCATAACATCTTGCGCACACGTCAAATCCCATCACCAACTTTCGGAAGAGAAGGCCAGTATGGATGACACGTTACACATAGCATACACCTTCCCTGAAGATGGAGTATGTCTGCCTTAATGGCGGGATTAAAAAAAAAAAAGTCGTACACACAAAACTCCACTCCCTTTGTAGGGTAGATGGGATTAATCCTTGCCTGTTTATACAGGGAGTGTCCGCAGGAGTATCAGCCTCCGTACGCAGAGATAAAAAGGGGAAAAAAAAAAAAAAGAAAGTGATTTGACAGATAAGCAAAACGTTTTTTAAATGAAGAAAGAAGAAAAGAAAGAAAGGAAGATGGAAATAGGAGAAGAAAAAGAAAAAAAAATGGTTCGAAACAAGCAGCAACAAAAAGGCGAGGAAATAAACAAAACAAAACAAAACAAAACAAAACAA
>JADBJO010000096.1:233299-235799 GCA_016801955.1 Conus betulinus | reverse complement strand
ATAAATGCATCCAACATTCTCACAAATCCTCTTAAATCCCCACCACCCACCCACCCCGATCCCCCACCCCACTTTTTCCTTCTCCATCTCACTACCACCTCCCTCCCCCATCCCTCCCGACAAAATGCTCTTAAGGTGATGGATTTATAAGAGTTCTTTTAATTAGACATTTATTTCCTTTTCAAATTTGTAGGCATGCATATACTGTTGACCCTTCATAAATCAAAAAGTAAGGGAACATATAACTAAACTCCAGACAGAAGAAAGAAAAAAAAAAATCTGAAAAAGAGCAACATAAACAAATCGAAAACACATACACACACAAGAGAAGAATATGACTAACTGCCAGCCAGTCGAACGAAATATTACATATCATTGCATGGTGATGGTATCTTAGAGTATCAAGAAGTAATTTTTTTTTTAAATGAAAACGCAGAGTTATAATTGCATACTCTAAAGTGGCTCGGAGTTTCTTTTTCATTGTTAATGTTATTTTGATGAAGTATACCTTTTCGATTTTACAATCCTTTACTTTTAGTTAATTCTTTATATTTCTGTCAGTCAGTCTTACACTTTACCGTGTTAAAGTTAACAGAAGCGATGTACTTCTCTATGTCATGCATGTCCTGTAATGAAGACATTTACATGGGGAAATTCATTTTTACAAGAGTTGTCTAAGCAGAAACCAAGTTCTTCCGATTAGGAGCCGAACTGTTTTGAGCCTTATGCCAGCAACATGGCTTTCACAGAGTGATTTGACCAGAAGCTAGATTTGCCAGGTTTGAAGCCAGGACTTTCCCAGTGTCAACGAATGGCGGGGGGGGGGGGGGGGGGGGGGGGGGGGGGATGGTCTTCTAAGTGTTACACGAGTTAAAGTCGGACTCGTTCGATTACAAGCCGGACTGTTCTTGCTTTAGTGAAGGTGATGGCTCTCTAAGGGTTATCGCCAGGTCAGATGCTGGGGGTGAGTGGTGGGAGGGTGGGAGTGGGGGGTGGGGGGATGGGAACGTGGGGAGTCTACGGGTCAGCCGACTACAAACCAGATTAGCTGGTTCGCACGAAGCCAGACTATTTTCACAGCTACCCACCTCACCCCCTCAGTGACCCCCTACTACACATACACACGCCACTACCATCAGCACCACTACCACGACCACCACCACCACCACCACCACCACAGGCCACCATCCCTAACAAGACAAGCAGCCCCCATGTCCTCATGGGAAGTGGACCATTCGTGTCGGAACAGTGATATTTGAATGAAGCCGTCAAGATCCGGTGGTGGTCCGAAGAGGGGGAGGGGGAGGGAGGAGGCGATGGGTCCTCGACGAAGCTGCTGAGCTCCCATGATGACAGTACAGGAGGGGGTGGGAAGAAGGGGGGGGGGGGTGGGGGGGTTAGGCTCTCTTGTCCATCCCAGCTGGATTTCAGCAGCTGAATTTCTCAGTGAGGTAAGATTCCATAGTCTATGTGTCCTGCGTAAGGAATCAGGAGAATTCATAATGAGGCCCGCAGACATAGCGAGTTTCGAGGCTTGACGGGCTGAACAAGATATTAGCGAAACGTAAATAGATGTTAGCGAACCCGCCAAGAGAAACGTGGACAAACGAGTCACAAGACAAGTTGGCGGTTCGCTAACATTTATATAAGGTTTGTTCAGATTTCCGCCTGCAGTCGTCTCACTTTGCCACTAGATCTGAACAGTACGGTTTTAAGCACTGACCGCACCTGTCCGCTGCATTGCGAACGGATAGTTGACAGATTAGAACAGTGTTCTATTCGGGGTATCTCCCTCTACCACCACTGCTTTTTAAAACTGTCCAGTCAAAATCGCTTTGCCGGATCAGTAATATAAATGACTCGTGCAAGGCTTACGCCCCCTTCCGTAATGGCGACCGGTTCATTCACGTTGATTCAGTGACAAAATCAATCACACAGAGCATTCCTTAGTTCAAATTTCTTCGTTTAAACGGTAGCTTTCGCTCAGAGCGCGCGCGAGCGCGCGCATAAAACAAGGTGAAAAGTCAGGTGTGCGAATGTCCCAGCAGTGGGCTTTGTGTATGGCTGGCTACGTCTGCGGAGTGTGGTGTGTCTGCAAAATGTCTCACCACGGTCAATATCTCCCTCATCAGCGGGCCGCGCAAACATATAAGTCTTTCAACCCCTGACATTGACTGGAAGAGTCCTTGGTACCAGTAACTTCGGTAGTGTTGCTAGGCGTAAATAACTTGTCTGATGCTTGAGCTGTTTTTCCCACTGTAGGATTCAAAGTTTTTTTTTTAAAAAAAAAAAAAAAAAAAAAAAGCTCAAACTCGGGTAACTGTGGGAAGGATTGCTTAGAATTGTCCTGTCAAAATCACTTTCCCGGATCAGGAAACCAGAAACCAGATTTGTAATTTCGGTGACGTCAGACAAACTGTTTCGGAACATAATTTTCTCGTAAAACTGATCTTGGAATTAACTTGATACTGAAATGAGCGTGGATCTTAAATCGATGGCA
>JADBJO010000096.1:223299-225799 GCA_016801955.1 Conus betulinus | reverse complement strand
TCTCTCTCTCTCTCTCTCTCTCTCTCTCTCTCTCTCTCTCTCTCTCTCTCTCTCTCTCTCTCCCTCCTCTCTCTCCCTCCCTCACACACACACACACACACACAAACACACACACACACACACACACACACACACACACACACACACACACACACACACACACACACACACACACACACACACACTTGCTTGCTTGCTTGCTTGCTTCTGCTCTCGCTTTCTGGTGTGTATATTGATACAAGCAATCTATTCACAAGAAAAGCGGGGAGGGTGAGGGATGCTTACTTAACAGTTGGTGAACAGTACGAGCGCCTGCGCTATTCACTATTCATGAAACCCTTCTCTGAGTGAGAGAGAGAGAGAGAGAGAGAGAGAGAGAGAGAGAGAGAGAGAGGTCATTTTGAAAAGAATTTAGGGGAAAGATAGTGAGGAAGGAGGGAAACAGAGAGAAAGGAGCGTGTTTAATGAAAGAGAGTGGGCGGTCGAGACAAAAAGAGAAGTTTCTACTTCTTTTTTTTTTTTCTTCTTTTACTTCTTTCTTATTCCCACTGTTGTTGCTATATTTTCTTTAACTCGGCAGGCCCGTAACTCTCATGCACCTCTGGACATCACGCGGTGCATTACGTCCCCATCATATCCACTTCCGTGCGCAATTTCCTGTGCAGGGTAGGGGGCCATTTTCTATTGACGTTACAAAATGTCTAAACGATAAAAAAAAAAAAAAAAGAAATGATTTGCAGAATGATGGTTAATGGATGCTCAAAATGAAATGTATAAAAGTTTTTTGTTTGTTTGTTTGTTTCTTAAAAGGAATTATATCAGAACTGTCAACTGTGTGTTTCTGTCCACTCTGTGGAGTTATCTCCCTTAGCTTAATAAAGATGCTCAGTCTGCACCTAAATACTGCCGCTAAAAAAAAAAAAAAAAAAAAAAAAAAACCGATGTGATGATAAGTATGTTGATGATGAAGCTGATGATGGTGAAGATGATGATGATGACGGCGACGACGATGACAACAATATAGAAGAAGAAGAAAAAGAAGAAGAAAGGAGAAGAACAACAACCACCACCACCAAAATAACAAGAACAAGACACAGAGCGGGTGTGTAAAGCCAGCCGTTCGTATACGACTACTGAAGCCAACGCATTAAACTAAATAATTTTCTCTCAACTAGATCATGAAAAGAGCTGCTCTGAGTTATTGACTGAAACTTGACAGTAGAAAGATGGTGTGTGTGTGTGTGTGTGTGTGTGTGTGTGTGTGTGTGTGTGTGTGCGTGCGCACGCGTATATGCGTGCCAGTGTACGCGCATGCTTTCGGGCGTTCATATGTGTAAGCGTACGTAAAGGAGCAAGTATGTATGTTTACGTGTGTACATGTGATTTTTGAAACTGAATTTGGAAAGCACAGGGGAATTTCAAGTGTGGATAGAACATGCATGTTTTGTGGCTAGAAAGCATTACGCGATCATTCAATGTCATTTTTGAACGCCCAAGCTATATTAAATCTCAAAACTCCCGAAACTTTCTTTATGTAAAACCGACGTTTGATTGTGTAATTATCTTAATGCAAAGAATTTTTTTTTCCATTGAAATTAGCCAACAAATGCACGATAGGAATACAATGTCTGACTATTGCCATTTGAAGTACGGTTTCATTTACATTGATAGAGCATTTGTTTTTTTTCCTTTGGCCTTGTTTGGACATTTGCATAAGCGCTTTTGCTATTCTTCCTGTCCCAACGAAGTAGTAAAAAGAATAAACAGCTCGAGTTATACATGTTTATATTATTAAAGGGAACAAACAATCGCAGGATTGTATGCAGTCGATCAGAATTTTTCTATGGGTGTGTATGTATACATATATAATGCTGAGCACGTAAGCAGTGGGGAAAACAAGTGTAGGTGAACAAACCTTCTGTCATTATAGTAATGATCTGAAGTTATTAAAAACATAAAAAAGGAAAGATGTATATTATAAAAATGAAAACTCCTTCACTAGTTGCATGAGGGAACTCTCGTAATCCTCCCTAAGACAGAGTTATACGTATCGCCTGCTCCTGAAACTTAAAACTTTCATCCGCCGGATCGGAGCTCATCAAGGAGACACGGCTGATCGTGTCTGTGCTCTTGGCGTCAAATAGAGGCATACCACAGTCCGTAATTCTGTGGTGTTCTCACCACAAGGGTTAAAAGAAGAAGCCAGCAGCACCTCCAAAAAGCAGCCAGCGAAAGGTAGTAGAATAAAATAACGAAAGTGTGGAGAGGTAAAGGTTGCTGAAAAATTAAAACATTTGTGCAAACAGTATAAAATGTAGGGGACAATTTTTGAGCCTATGCTTGAGGATCCATTTAAGGATGCAAGGGAGATTTTTTTTTTTTTAATGGGAACAGTCTGAGTGGTCAGCTCTGCTGTTCAATAACCCAAGCATTATCAGCGGCTAAGAATTGTGTAGAACAACCTTTACTTGGATCTCCTAAGAGATGCAATCGCCCACTA
>JADBJO010000096.1:213299-215799 GCA_016801955.1 Conus betulinus | reverse complement strand
CTGTATGACTTTGCCATTGGTGAGTTTGGGTAGAGAGGTCGTCTGTATGACTTTGCCATTGGTGAGTTTGTGTAGAGGTCGTCTGTATGACTTTGCCATTGGGTGTGAGTTTGTGTTTCAGGTCGACTGTATGACTTTGCCATTTGTGAGTTTGTATTCAGGTCGTCTGTATGAAAGGGGGTTCATCGGCACTGCGGTTCCGCGTACATGACAGCGCCCTCCGAAGGGGGGGGGGGGGGGGGGTGTCATGTGTGGAGGGAGAGGAGAAGATTGACTCAAGCTCACCCCCACTCGACTCTGCAAATCAAAACTTGTGGGTGTCTGTGTTTGGGATTACTGTAATGAGAACACATAAATAATGCGACCTCATGGATCAGTAGTAGGTGGATGGGCGGGTGACAGGGGGTTGGAGGGAGGAAGGGGGACCACGGAAGATGAGAGAGGAGAAACAAAAACTGTAGATGGACAGCAGAGAAACTTTTGTCCTCTCCAACATTGCTCATGCGTTGCTGCAATTATCAACAGGAATAAAGTCTGCGAAGACTCGCACTTTACTTTTAGGAAAACTCTCTTTAATCTTAGAAAGTACTGATCACTTCTCATCTCTCTCTCTCTCTCTCTCTCTCTCTCTCTCTCTCTCCTCTCTCTCGGGGTCTCTCTCTCTCTCTCTCTCTCTCTCTGTTAATTGAACTTTCATTTTTGGGTTATACGAGGCTTTTTCTGTGAAATACAAGGCTCGCATTCTGTTCATAAATTACAATGTCCTTTTTCTTTAAAGCATGTAAAAATTCCATGAACTCAGCGTGTGTGTGTGTGTGTGTGTGTGTGTGTGTGTGTGTGTGTGTGTGTGTGTGTGTGTGTGTGGTGCGCGCGCGCGCGCGCGCGCGCGCGTGTATGCATCCTTGTATATGTGCATGCAAGTGTGGGTGAGTGTGAACGCGTGTGTGGAGTTAAAAAAAACTTAGTAGTTTGCAGGAACCATGCTTGTTAAGAACTCTCCGACCATTCGTAATCAATATGCCCGGGTCTGCCATCCCGAGGTGGAAAACAAAATACAATTCAAGATAGAACAAGGACTCAAGCTGTGTAGTGTAGGAGTCAGATGGTGTATGTATGTCCTATGTGTCTGTATCGTCTGCAATCAGCCCCCAAGTGTTATTGATGTCGATTGTTTCTTTCTGCCTGGAAGACATTATCTGGTGTTCCATAGATGCTGCTCAGTCTTGCTCAAAAAGTGTGCTGCACTTGTAGTTTTGTCAGAGGAGTTCAGAACGGGCAGTGGTAAATCTTTGTGCCTGCTAAAAACAAAAACTTACCACCACCGCCGCCACTCCCCCACCCCCCCCCCCCCACACTCCTACCTCCCGTTCGCCCCACTGACCCCTATTCCCTTCCTACCTTTTTCTTTTTTTTTTTTTGTCCCCACTGTATGTCAACAGCTTCCTCTTTATGGATCGTACTCCCAAGCGCCCCCCCCCCCCCCCCCTGCATCTCTCTCTCTCTTCTCTCTCTCTCTCTCTCCTCTCTCTCTCTGTCTCACACACACACTCGCGCGCACACACACACACGCACGCACGCACGCACGCACGCACGCACGCCACACACACACATACACACACACACACACACACACACACACACACACACACACACACACACACATTTTGTGTGGACGGTACTTCAGCACACAATGACATTACAGTTGTCAAACGATTCACATCCTCCCAAACCCAACCCCCCCCCCACCCCCCCCCCCCCACACCACCACACACCCCCACACCCCTTTACTCTCCTCCCATCTCTCTCTTCACTCGCACCTCTCTCCTTCTATACACAAAAACTTCAACCCCACCCTTTTCTTTCTCCCACCTATCGGCCTACCCACCCCACCCCACCCACCCATTCTCTCCCCTTGCGCCCTCACCTTCTCCCCTCTTTCCTCACTCCTCCGCCGTTTCACGCTCGCAGTGGGCCCAGTGCTAGACTCACCTACGCCGATAGATGTGGATAAGATAGGAACCAATGTTCCCCCCCGTTGACGTCCACTGTAAACACACTCTTCACTGGATGAAACCAGCAGCAGGTCACGGAGAGAACCGTGGAACGGAACTGACATGACGATTAATTCAGTACTGGTGTCAGCGCTTATGAACGATGGAGGGGGATACCTTTCTACTGCACACAGTGGGGGGGGGGGGGGGGTGGGGGGGGGAGAGTGGGGGGGGGAGGGGACCTGAGGGGGGAGAGCCGTCCAGGGGGGGGGGAGAGGAGGGGTGGGAGAGAAGCGGGGGGGGAGGGTGAGGAGGAATGAGGAGGAGGCAGTAGGGGGGGGTAGACGCTGGTGGAAAGATGGAGGAGGGCTGAGGAGAGATTTCCAGGGGGGGGAGAAAGTGGGGGGGGAGGGGGGGGGGAGGGGGGCGGGAGCGTGAGAGAGCGGGGGGGGGTGGGGTGGTGGGGGGGGGGGGAGATGTGGGGAGAGTCGGGAGAAGAGAGATGGAGA
>JADBJO010000096.1:150799-200799 GCA_016801955.1 Conus betulinus | reverse complement strand
TGCTTTTTGACATTTCTTAACATTGTCGAAGTTTCTAAGTTATGTGTTTTTTGATTTTCCACCACAGAAACTGCTTCCATATTTACAGCGAGGCATGAAGATCCAGTCTATATTCATTTCTTTGTTTCGTTCATTATTTCTTTTATCTCTTTATCTTTTTTCAACATTTTTTTTAACCTTTCTCCTTTCTTTTTCTCTGCCTTCCAATATTTCTTTCTCTTCTTTCTTCGTTAATTCCTTTCATTGTCTTGTGGTTTTCTAAACTTGTTCTTTTTTTCCCATTCTATATACCTTTCTTTGTTCGTTTTTTTTCCCCTGTACCCTTGTTTATCTTTTGTAAACTTTTGAAAATCTGTCTATTTTCTCTGTTCTCTTCTTTCTACCTTTCCTTTCTCTTTTTCATTTCTTTTACGTTCATTCCTTTCAATCTCTTGGGTTTTCGTACTAGATTCTTTTCCGCCTCTTGCGACTGATTATTCCCCCCCCCCCCCCCGCCCTCTCTCTCTCTCTCTCTCTCTCTTCTTCTTCTTCTCTCTCTTCTTCTTCTTCTTCTTCTTCTTCTTCTTCTTTCTTCTTCTTCTCTTCTTCTTCTTCTTCTTCTTCTTCTTCTTCTCTTCTTGCTCTCTTCTTCTTCTTCTGCTCCTTCTTCTTCTTTTTCTTGACTTCTTTCTCTCTCTCACTTCATGAATTTATTTATCTTCTTCCTAGGTTTTGTGTATTCTCTTTTTTATTTATTCTCTTTCGTTTCTTCTTCGTCCTCTTCTGTTACCTGCTGCATACAACACTTTCATTTCTGTGGTTCTGAAACTCTGGAATCGAACTAATTCCATTCTGCTTCGTGACAAAAAAGCACGCCGAATTGACTGGATATTGGAAATCAGTCAAGCCCCCCCCCCCCCCCCCCCTCTCTCTCTCTCTCTCTCTCTCTCTCTCTCTCTCTCTCTCTCTCCCCGTATGTGTGAGAAGGAGAGATCGGGGATAGAGAGAGAGAGATAGAGGGATAGGGAAAGAGAGGAAATGAGAGTGGGAGAGAGAGAGACAGAGAGTGAGAATGAGAGAGAGAGAGAGAACGTGTGTGTATGTATGTGTGTGTGTGTGTGTGTGTGTGTGTGTGTGTGTGTGTGTGTGTGTGTGTGTGTGTGTGTGTGTGAGTGAGAGAGAGAGAGAGATGAGAGAGTGTGTGAGTGTGTGTGTGTGTGTGTGTGTGTGTGTGTGTTGTGTGTGTGTGTGTGTGTGTGTTGTTCGAGCGTGCGTGCACGCGCGCGCATGCGCGCGAGCATACCTTGCTAGCTAGCGTGCGTATACCCCATTTTCTCTGACAGTGTATGACGGCTTACAGAATCTCTTTTTTTTTTTTTGTAAATTGAGATTAATGTTGAACTGAAGATACATTGTTTGTATGCATACCTCAAACACAAAAAAAAAATTCACTTCCCCTTTCCATCTTTTGTTTGTTAATGTATTCAGAAAATAAATATTTACTTTTCTGAAAAATCTATATTTACGCAGAACAATTGATATAGCGAAAAATATTATCGAAAATGTATTTATTTTGCTTTTGAGAAAGCTGTGCACACGCATCGAAGACATAGTTTTCGCAACATAAAGATTTTCGTATTGTCTTCCTCTGGTGGCTTTTCGTGGGCGCTTTCTTATCTAGGTTATGTTTAATAAGGAGTAGGTATACATATTCTAGTGTCAGACATTTCTATTACCCCCCCTTCCGTACCGTTTGTACTGAATGTATCTTTTTAGTTCTATATTTTGTGATGTTCCAAACAAACTTGAAACCAACGTTCTGCAACGAAGCAGTCTGGAAATCAGAAGACTTGGGCAGGAGAAAACATAACTACGTGGAGTTTGAGAGCGCTAATGGCTTAGGTACTGATATTCTGTCTAAAGAAACTGTTGCTGTGTCTCACCATGTTTTAATAAGATTGATAGCTTCCTGAATAGTTGTGCTACATTCGCTTTCTTAAGTATCCTTTAAGCTAACATCAGCGCGCTATTCTTTTAAGAAGAGTTTTCAGTGTTAGAGGATTTCTATTCACATTTCTGATTTCAGTTTCGTCAAGGAGTTATCAGTGACGTGCGGACTAGTCCATATGCGCCACACCACATCTACTAAGTTTCGAGACCACACTGCGGCACAGTCTACTAATGATGAATTAATTAATGACTAAGATAAGAGCATTTAAGACGAGAGTCTAATGGATTCGACTTAGCAGATGCCTGACCCGCGCATCTGCTTTTTACGCACTGGTCAGACCTTGGATTAATAGAAGATAATCTCACACGCGCGCGCGCGCGCGCGCACACACACACACACACACACACACACACACACACACACACACACACACACACACACACATACATACACCTGTTTATAAACTTGATTGATTTGGTGAAAGTAGGTGCAGAAAGTAAGACAGCACACAATGAATACGTACACAATGACAAAATAAAACTACGTAAGCTCTCTTAATGTCTGCTCTTGTTTACTGCAACGCCTCTCATGGGCTGTCTTTGCGTAGGTGGGTTTTTTTTTGTTTGTTTTTTTTTTTTTTTTTTTTTTTTTTAGGTGTGTAGCCTGAAGTTTGTAATCAGAAACCAGGAAAAAACTAGCATCCCCATGTCCATTTCCCACAGCTCAGCTGTTCATTACCTCATTCTCTATCCCTACGTCTGTCTGTCTGTCTGTCTGCTGTCTGTCTATCCGTCTCTCTCTCCTCTCTCTCTCTCTCTCTCTCTCTCTCTCTCTCTCTCTCTCTCTCTAACAGTCTGTTTGTGTCTGATTCTATCTCTCTGATTCTCTCTATCTCTCTCTCTCTCTCTCTCTCTCTCTCTCTCTCTCTCTCTCTCTGCTATGCCATGTTACATTAGCGCCCTATTTACAAGACTGAAAAGCTGTTTTGCCCTGCAGATATTCTGCCTCCTTGGCCTCTTTATCCACGCATTGATCGACGGGAAATAAGCACACACACACACACACACACACACACACACACACACACACACACACACACACACACACCAAACTCTCTTTCCTCTCTCCCTCCCCACCTTCTCTCTCTCTCTCTCTCTCTCTCTCTCTCTCTCTCTCTCTCTCTCTCTCTTTGTATTATTCTTTGTTTGTCTGTCTTCCTCGGTCTGTCTCCGCGCGGATCGGACAGATACGCAGGTATGAATGTCATATATATTATAGCGAACGACGAACCAAGAGACAGACATATTATACTAGGCAAACAGAAAGCCACCAACCACCAAAGTTGGGAGAGAAAGCTTTAGTAGGTAGATGGACGTCATCAGGGGGACAGAGGCCGGACCCCAAAGCAGAGCACCTGGCCGTCAGCACTGAATTATTCAACACTGCAACATTTCAGTGAACGGGCCCCCGAAGTGTCATACTGGCTGGGGACGAGGTCCGCTTTATCTGTCCTTCTTCACGCCCAAGTTCAACATCACGGTCATCTAAGAGATGCAGACTAGACCCGCTGAACACGTCAGAGAGAGAGAGAGAGAGAGAGAGAGAGAGAGAGAGAGAGAGACAGACAGACAGACAGACAGACAGACAGACTGACTGTCACGGACGCACATACTTTTAGTTGAAAAAAAAAAAACGTTTTCTTTTAAACCCAGTATAAATTGGAGTGTTACCAGTGACTTCTTTACTACGTTGGCCGGCTGTCAACCAGTGGGCTATTTTTTTTCACGCTGGGTGCGCTACGTCCGTGCTTTTCGTTCCCATCCTCTAATACTTCTCTTCATTTTTCTTTTAAAGCTTTCTTTTTTCTGTTCTTTTTCGTGGTTCCCTTCTTTAGCTGCTAGTTTCGGTTTTTTTTTTTTTTTTTTTTTTTTTTTTAGGCCATCCAGTACAGAGCCCTGTGTTCGGCATAAATCCTTATGCTTCTCGCTTTGCACGTGGTGCATTAGCTGTGTCAGCTGCCACAGGTGAGCGGTTTTTACCTGTTGCCAGCTTGGCACACTCGCTTACGGACCTCCGAGTCGGAGAGATCTCTCTATCTCTGCCAGCTGCACCCTTCTTTCTGAATCCACTTCGTTGTGGGTTGTGTGGAAGAGGCTTTCACCCTTCAGTGGGGTTGGAAAGTATTCCACTCGTCACCCCTGGGATCCCTATCCCTGCCAGCTGGAAGAAGCACCTTAGGTCGTCACTGACCTGGAGTCCACTTCAGTGTGGACCGTCACGGTTTTGGCTTCCACCCTTCATTGGACCGGGAAGTGGACCGTTCTTCACCTCGCCCACCCGCCGTTCTGGTAACTATATGTTCTGTTTTTTTGGACAGCGTATTGTTTCATTTTAGTTTTCCAGCCTTTCAGCGGTTGAGAGGTTTTTCTTCTTCCCTACATTGCAGTTGGCTCAGGCACCCCTTTTCTGTGTGTAACTGCTCCAAAGCGGGGGAGCTAGTAGGAAACTGGTGTCGAGATATGCACCTATGTCCATGTTGTAAAAATTATAGAAACGCATGGTCTTTGATTGCGTTCTCTGTCCATAGCTGCTAGAGTTCTGTCACTTCGGACCAGATTGAAAATCTCTAACTATATAATATCCCTTCATTTCGGTCAGTGGAAGACAAGTGTGTGTGTGTGGTGTGTGTGTGTGTGTGTGTGTGTGTCTGTGTGTGTGTTTCGTTTACTCGGGTTGAGTCAATACTTATCTCCCCTCTTTTCTGAAGGTCGAATCGGACTTGAATTATGTGATGGATATTTTCTTTCGTTCAATATGTGACTCTGGCTGGATAGGATATCAGATGTTAGTTTCATTTTTCCTTTTCGCTTCATAGACACGGGACGGATCGTGGAACGCATGAGCGTGCGAACGGCTAAACATTTAGGCCGTGGAGCGAGGAATTCTCGCCGTATCGCCCCTACATTTGGTTCCGTTCTCTTCGTGTCCTGTGTCCTACATGTTTTGTGTGACAGAAGTGTGGATGAATTCTAATTGTTTTTTAATTTAAGCGCTGATTGAAGGAGATTGTCCTTAGTAGAAGTCAAGTAAAAAGGGAAAAAAAAGAAGTTATTCTAATTTATTTGTCCTTTTTGGGTAGTGACAAAAACGACGTTGTTGACCTTATTTGCTATATTGTGACCCTTGATACTGTGACGCATTGCCAGACCCACTACGTTGCCACACATGGACTGCTACAAGGACTGTAGGGCGGTGATTTTCTTGTCTGGAGACTGATCTCCGCCGTAGGGCGGGATTTTTCGCCCCCCCCCCCCCCCCCCCCCCCCCCCCCCCTTTTCTGCAACCTCCGTTCTTGGGCCGGCTGGGCGACCAGCATCTGCGGACCCTGCAGTTAACTTTCGCCCCGGCACCAACCTTCGTTCAGACCTGTGATCTGGTGGTGGTGAACTCGTCGTCTCCTTCTCTGGAACACCTGCTTCACCTCTGACCGGGAGACCAGCCAACAACGTCCTCGCCCTCTCAACAGAATCTGCTTCCCTCTGCGAATCGCCTCAATCATAGACTCTTGAGTAAGTTTACCGCTTCGTGTGGAATGATAAGACTCTTGAGTTAAGTTTACCGTTCGTGTGGAATGTATGGGTTAAACTCTGTCACTGATTCGTTTTTTTTTTTTTGTTTAATTCTCGCTGTGTAGGTCCTGTTGGATGTAGCATTGTTTCTAGAACTATCTCTTCCGTCCTTCTTCTGAATGTCCTTGTAGCGGGTTTGTGTTGGGATAGTAGCGGGATCCTGGGGTATTTGGGAGGGTTTTTTTTTTGTTTTTTTTTTTTTGTTGTCAATTTACTTTGTCCCCTTGGACAGCTAGTTCTGGGTAGTGCCATTCTCTTCTATTCCCCTCTTCTCTCTCTCTCTCTCTCTCTCCTCTATCTCTCTCTCTCTCTCTTCTCTCTCTGTCTCTCGGCTATCCTTTTTGTTAGAGTCCTTACGGGAGTGCTAGTGCGAGTGAATGGTTGTATTGTAAATAACTTTTGTTAAAACTTCCTCCTCTTGTGGTCTGGTGGTGTGTGAAGGTTTGAGTGCTCGCTCCGTTTCTGCCACTGCACATTACCTATATAAGAACCCACCCACACACACCCACACCCCCCCCCCACCCCCCCCCCCCGTCAGGTGTACTCCCACTTGATAATTATGGTGGACAGCGGGGTACAGGTATGTGTATGTGGTAGTGTAAAAGCGACACTCTGGACTCACTACCGCCCGACCCTCGAGAGACCTCTATCTTTCTCTACATGTATTAACGAGTGGTTGGTTGGGTGGGTTCTAGAGTCAGTAGGGAACCCATTGGAGCGGACCGTTTTTGGGGGTGCTGTCGGCAGTAGAGTTCCGCGCTCCGTGGTCGGACCTTCGGCGCTTCCGTTCTGCGGTCGTCTCCGTCTTTGTTGTTTTGACTAGTACCGCCGGCTGTTGTTTCTAGAATTCCGTTCGCCCTTTTCTCATAACCTTAGTTAGAATAGGTACTTGGGTGGAGATAGAAGGGGTTTTGAACTTTAGATCAATAGGTCTTGCTTGCTTGTGCAGCGAGTCGTCGGTATCAGTGCTTTGTACTGATTTAGGATTTTGGTCTGCATTTGCCTGTACCCAAGACGCCGACTGTGGTAGTAAGGTAGTGTGTAGCAGGCTGGCCAAGGATTTGGTGCTTTGGTTACAAAGCAAACTTTGACACTTTCTTAGTTCCGATACCGTGTTTGCGCGAAAATCAGTCTTACATAGTCTATCTACTTTAGTTCACAAAAGAAAGGAAAGACTATTTATTCTTGGTGGTGTGTGTTTATTTCATTGTTACTACACACTAGGATTGTAGGATCTGTGGTGTTTTAGTCTAAGGGGATTAGCCCTTAGTTGATAGGCTTTCCTCTTCTGTCTAGCGCACATACAAGCAGTTCATTTGCTCTCCTATCTAGCTGCTGATGTTAGGTCTTTCTTAATGTTCAACACCAATGTGTGTGACTGTGGTGATTGGAACAAGAAATTTGTCAGTCGTGTGTTGAGAATTTGAGTGTGGCGTCTTCTGATACATTTAAGCGTCTTTCCAAAGAGCCACTTGCGCCTTTTTCTGTCGCCCCTCTCCCTCTCATCCGTTTCCCCATTCAGTTACAGAGCAGTGATTTTAGCACGTGGTTCCTGTCTTCGGAGTAGATCCAATGGTCAGTGGCACTGACCACTGGTTGTCTGCATTGCACAAGGTATACAAACACTCATGAGACACTGATTGATTAACTGTAAAATAGTCGAAATATCTGATTTACGTCATAGTGACCAGTGGTCAGTGGCACTGACCACCAGTCGTCTGCATGTACAAGGTACACAGGTACTCGGGAGACTATAATTAGCTGTGAAATAGTTAAAATCTCCGATTTACGTCATAATGACCAGTAGTCAGTGGCACTGACCACAAGTAATCTACATTGTACAAGGTACACAAGCACTCGGGAAACACTAATTAGCTGTTAAATAGTTAAAATCTCCGATTTACGTCATAATGACCAGTGGTCAGTGGCACTGACCACTAGTCATCTGCATTGTACAAGCTAAGGTACACAGGTACTCAAGAGACTCTAAATAGCTGTAAAATAGTTAAAAGAGGCAAACCGGGATGAAGCAACAACGGTACTTGGTCACAACGACACGTGGTCACAACGACATTTTGTCACAACTACGCTTGGTCACATTGGCACTTGGTCACATTGGCATGTAGCCGTCTTTCTTTCCCACGCATGCACGGGCGTACTCACACCCGAATATTGACCCACGCATGTAAGCTAGCGCGATGTGTGTGTGTGTGTGTGTGTGTGGTGTGTGTGTGTGGGGGGGTGTGGGGGGGGGGGGGGGGGGGGGGGGCATGGGGAAGTAGGAGGTCCATCTATTGAAAAGTCTAGAACTACACTTTGTCTAAACCCAACTGACTGTATATAGGAAATGGGAGAGAGGGTGGGGGTAAATATGCAGGCTACACACATTTTTTTAAAGCGGTGTGTGCATGTTGGGAAAAGGCAGAGGAAAACCCTGAATAACCCTCTCTTGTTTGAAGGGTGGGGTGGGGTGGAGGAAGATTCCAAATAGTCCTAGATTGACCCTTCGGGGGGGGGGGGGGGGGTAAATCCAGGCTAGCCCAAACGTACCCCCGCGGGGGTAAGTGGCAGAATTTAGGGGAAGCTGTTTGACCTCGCGGTACGAGTCGTTTAAATTTCTAGTGTCCGTCCCTGCCTTACGCGCGTTTGTGGATTGTTGCTTTTCTCTTTAGATGAATTGGTTGCTGGTTGTAGTAGCGCGTTGAATTGTAAATTCCAGTTGTATAGGTTTGTGATTTCTTTGGCCTCTTTGCTGGGTAAACGTCTTTGAAGTTTTATTTTAAAATAAATCAACATTTGGTCTGAATATAAGTTTGTCTGTTGACCAGGTGAGGTAACTTATTTTGGTTTCTTGGCACGCCTGTGCACAAGGGCGGTTGTTATACAGTGATAATAAGCTTTTGCTTTGTCGGTTTGTTGGCTAATTCCACGTCGTGTCGGAATTGGTTTATGTTTGGACATTGTTTTCCATAGAGGAAAAGAAACTGTTGAGCTCGGACCCCGTTTTCTGGCCAGCGGGGGTTTGAAGATTGCTGTTCTCAACGCTCTGAAGTGTTAAAAACAACTGGGTTATTTCCTTCGTTGGAATTCAGGGGAAATAACTCAAGCTCTTAGCTAGTTATTAGATTTGGATACTCGGTGTTCATTTGGTGAGAAGAGGTTAGTTTGCTTTACTTACTGAGCTTAGCCAGGGTTAAGCGATTCAGTTCGTTAGGGCTAACTTAGTGTGGCAGTATTCTTTGCAGTGATTTAGTTGGTGGAAGCATTCTTTCTCTTCACCTCTCTACAGAATCCGCCTCCCTCTGCGAATCTCCTCAGTCATAGACTTAAGTTACCGCTTCGTGTGGTATTTATTTTGGTCTGGCGTCTGTGTGTGTGTGTGTGTGTGTGTGTGTGTGTGTGTGTGTGTGTGTGTGTGTGTGTGTGTGTGTTTTAAAGGCTGTCACTGATTCGTTTTTTGTTTAATTCTCGCTGTGTAGGTGCTGTTGGATGTAGCATTGTTTCTAGAACTTTCTTCCGTCCTTCTTCTGAATGTCGTTGTAGTGGATTGGGTTGGGAATAGTAGCGGGATCCTGGGGTATTTGGGAGTTTTTTTTTTCTTGTCCTTTTCAATTTACCTTGTCCCCTAGGACAGCTAGTTCTTGGTAGTACCTTTCTCTTCTATTCCCCTCTTCTCTCTCTCTCTCTCTCTCTCTCTCTCTCTCTCTCTCTCTCTCTCTCTCTCTCTCTCTCTCTCGGCTATCTTCTGTCTTCTTTGTTAGAGTCCTTAGCCCGTCTGGAGTGCTAGTGCGAGTGAATGGTTGTAAATAAGTTTTGTTAAAATTTCCTCCTCTTGTGGTCTGGTGGTGTGAAGGTTTGAGTGCTCGCTCCGTTTCTGCCACTACACATTACCTGTATAAGAACACACACCCCCCCCCCCTCCACCCCGTCAGGTGTACTACCACTTGACACTGATATACAGAGATAGACAGACAGACATAGAGACAAAGAGAGGCAGACTGACAGACAGGCAGAGAGAGAGAGACAGAGACAGAGCTACATCTAAAAAGTATGTATAGCTTCCTGATGATTCTGTGAAGAAACCAAAAATTTTGCTTTGTTGTCGAAGGACGGTGCAACAGGTTTGTACAATTTGAGAAGAACGCCGATAAAAAGAAAAAAAAAGATTTGAAAAAAAAAAAAAAGAAAAATTTATCATTCAACAACTGTCGGGTTTCTGGAAGTTAACGACGTCGTCTGAAGCGAGGAATAACAAAGGACTCGATGAGGTCGCGGAGAAGAAAGGAAATGCTTACGCACTCTGCCATAAAATCCTAATACCACACAAAGCCTACCTTGCGGCGCCTGAACGCTCATTAGGGAACCGACCTTCTCTTCAGACGATTGGCAGTTGGTGTCTTGAGGCGTGTTAACACCAAAATGGGCAGTTTTAGTATCCATGTTATTGTCTCGTAGTTCTGGTGGCATTAGTGAAGTGTTACATAGCTCTCACATTCCCGTCTTTTCACTCCTTCTTCCCCCCCCCCCCCCCCCCCCCCCGTGTATTATGTGTATGTATGTGTATGCCTTGAATGGATGTCGTCGACTGAGGGGCCTCTACACACAAAGACACGACAGATGCGTTGAAATAATCAGAAAGGAGCACTAGAAATGCATTGTGGCGGATTTTTGTGGATGTTTTTCAAAATAGGCCCGTCTCAATAAACGGTGTTGAAGATCTACCACGCCTGAAACCTGCTCTGTGCTTCATCGACCATCGAAAACTCGGTGGCGTTCGTCATCGAGGTTTCAAACCCATTTGACACATTTATACACACTTGCTATGAGAGCAAATTTCAAAAGTACCCGCCTCTTCGCTATGCTCTTAGTGATGCCGGATTTAGCACGAAAGTGGTTGTTCTAGTAATAGGTCACAAGGCATGGTTCATAAAAGGCTGGTTTCAGGACTTTCAATGTTAGGACTGCCCATAACCAAATGTAAACAAATCGCAAAATACTTGAGCATGTCTGTCATGATTGGGTCTAGGCTTGTTTGGTCAAGGCGGAATCGCCTCGTGAACCAGCCTTGAAACTGACAGATGTTGACTTTCAAACTGTGCTTTAAACAGTATTAGATATGTAAAGCTGACTAAAGCACTGACAAAGAATTGGAGCCAGCCGGAGAGAGAGAAAGAAGGACGTGGGGACAGAGAGAGAGACAGACAGACAGACAGACAGAGAGACAGACAGACAGACAGACAGAGAGAGAGAGAGAGAGAGAGAATGTGAAAGAATTTTCATCGATGCGCCTGCAATCAGGACTACTGCACATTGTTGTTGATCTGACAGGTTGATGCATTAAAGTAATTGATATGTATGTACGCATGTATGTATGTGTATGTGTATATATGTGTGTATATATATGTATACATGAATGTATACATGAATGTATGTATGTATGCATGTTAGTTCTTTAGTTTGTCTATTCACTATGTGTTATTATTAGACGGGGAAAAAAGTGTGTGTGTGTGGTGTGTGTGTGTGTGTGTGTGTGTGTGTGTGAGAGAGAGCGTGCGTATGAGTGTATGCGTTGTGTGTGTGCCTGTGCCTCTGTGTGCGAGAGAGAGAGGACTGTGTTAGGGACAAGAGGGGAAGGTGGGATGGGTGGTAAGATAGGTAAATATTTACTTTCCTGGTGTTCGTTTTTTAGCCTTTAGTGTATGTTGATCGGGGGAATTAAGTATATCAAATGAAACAAGTTTAGTAGGACTGGAGCATATGCGGGGGGAGGGGTGGGGGAGGAGAAGGTTTGCGGGTGGGAATGGGGGCATCAGGGTGGAAAGGACGGAATAGAGGAAGGGAGTAGGAGGGTGGGGTGGGGGGGATAATCAATATATATCATATAATCGTAACTCTTTTGTATCAATGTTGTACAACACAATTTTAGTTTGAAGTACATCAGAGATAGATACCAAGTGGAGCGGAATTAAAGATTTCAGAGAACACGCAAAGGAATGAGTGATTATTAAAAATGTATGCATGTAAATTTATGTGTGTGTGTGTGTGTGTGTGCAAATGCATATATGCATGCATGCATGCATATATGTATCTATATATGCATGTTTGTTTATATGTATTTGCGTAGGTAGGTAGGAAAGTAGGTAGGCAGGCAGGCAGGTAGGCAGGCAGGCACGTATCTGTCTACAAACAACGCATACATGCGTATGTTGTTTTTTCTCATGATACTCTTTCAGTGCAGAAAATAATAATACAAAAGACCCTTTTGAAATATCCTGACTTCCATATTCAGGACACTTGTGCTCATTCCCTTGTCTAAGTGAATGAAGTTTGTTTTTCGTGGCCATCATACCGCCAGTATCCTGCAAATTGGGAAGTAGCCCAGAATACCGGTCGTTGATTGGTCGTTGTCCTGTTTCCGACAATCTAATTGGAGCCATTACAGCGTTCTGATCGCCGCTTTGCCAGAACTATTGGGGAGAAGGGGGAAAAAAACTCTCTCTCTCTCTCTCTCTCTCTCTCTCTCTCTCTCTCTTCTTCTTCTTCTTCTTCTTTGTTTGTCAAAATGACGAGGTTCAGGAGAGGGGCCAGGCGGGATCCGCGAATCGCCACACACTTACGGATAAACAGAGGCAAAGGAAAACTAAGACAACACTTTATTACATATCGACAAGCACCATCAAAAAAATCAGTCACACTCGGTGGGAAAGGGCCATACAGAAGAGTGAAAGAAAGACAGAAGGAAAAGTAGAGGGGAGGAAAATGAAAGTCAGGAAAAAGTGCCTATAGAGAAATCTGAGCTACGTACACGGGTAAAAAGCAGAACACACTCCCAAAGAAAAATATCACCCAAAACACCAACCCTTGGGACTTTCCCCCACTCTATTACCACCCCTCCGTTATACTCAACCTAAAATGCTACCACCCCACTCAACCCAAAGAAAAAGAAAAGAGGAGAGACATTCCTAGCATAAAAGATCTACTACACAACACGCCCACACAACCAATATCTGAGATAAATATGTTGAGTTTTAACTCTCAGCACACATGAGCATGTGCCACGCGTTGCAGCAGTCACTTCCTTCAAAGGATAGCGAACCTTGCTCTGACTTACAGGGAGAGACCCTAATTTGCTATGTGTTGATTGTTCCTTTTTTTTTCCCTTTCTCCTAGTAAATACTGCTATTAGCCCAAAACCCCTCCTCTACTTACAAAGTGAGGGACTGCAATCAATAAAAGAAAACAATTACGGGGAAATGATATCCAAACTCCACCTCTCTAATTCCTCTTTTTCCCTCATCTCCAGAGGAAGGTCGACAAATCGCTATACACAAGGAAAAACAAATGAGCGAGCATGTGGTATTAATATTTGTTTACACAACTCTGAGGTTAACCCAGAAATCACAGAGGGGCTGAAAGTCTACGCCAGTTCCGAGATTCAGCAAAATTCCTGTATCAAAAACTCACAGCATCTACAACGCACAAAGTTCGCTAATCAACTGTCTCACTAATTGTGACGGACCGTTTCCCGTCAGTCACAAAATTTTCATGCAACCGTGCTAACCGTTAGGTAGTCGTCTGGAAGCCGGTTAAAAGTTTTACCTGACTGCTACTCACCTGCGCACCGTTAAAGCCGGGTGAGCTGAACCGGTTAGGCGCTAGGCAGTCTCTGCAGTGATTCCGGCAACTCAACTATCCAGACGGCTGAAGAGGGACTCCATCCGTTTTTTGTGGCAGTCGGGTATTTATCATTCAATGTTTATTAGCAAACTGAAACCGTATTCTCGTTTAGGAGCGATTGAAACTTCCTCAGCGCACTTGTGAAGGATTTGTTTAGAAAAGGACAGCATTTATGTATTCTATTATCCTATGACTTGTTAGGGTAGCAAAACGAAATACTGTCGGAAAACATGAATAGAAGCGAGTGTTAAAGGAAGTGGTCTTCAGGGGAAAAAAAAGATTTTTATTCTGTCTTACCTAGTTATGAACTTTATGATGAAAAAAAGGGTGTTTATGGTTTGCGAGAAGAGGAAGAGTTTTGATGCTATGGATAATAAGCTCCCCGAGTGAGCGACAGATTTTTTTGTTTTAGATGTGGATGAGTATTTAATTCACTCTTGATATGAATATTGAATAGTTGTGTGTTGGTGAACGAGAGTGTGTGGAAATCTTTCCCCTGACATAACAGGACACACACAGACCAACACAGTCAAGGGTCAAGGACTGGGGGTGACCAAAACTGAATGGTGGTCAAAGGCCAAAGGAAAAGCCAAAAGAGACATGATGATTCAGGAGATGAGAAAAAAGAAGAACAAAAAAAAGACTCCAAAAAGCAGTCCAGCAGAGCCAGCAAGGGCAATGGACAAACGTGGGAGAATGCACTTCAAAGAAGTCTCACTTGGAATGACATTTGGCACATGGCCCTCTCAGGATCAGCTTCATTCTCAGATCTGCATATGACCTTCTGCCCTCAAATGCAAACCTGGTGAAAGTGGGGAAAAACAGACGATCCTTCATGCCCCTCTCTGCCATGAAAAACAGTGGAACATGTCCTAAGCTCATGTAAAGTAGCCCTGGCCCAAGGAAGGTACACATGGAGGCACAACCAAGTGCTCAAAGAGATTGTACAAGTAGTCTGGGCTAGCACCAACACCACAAAAGGGAAAATCAGGACTCCAAAAGCACCCGCAACATTCTTCACGGCAGGAGGCTGCGAATCATGGCCAAGAACAACAGTGCCACTCAGAACATGCAGGCAGAGTCTGCTGGACGGGGCAGATGACTGGGAGTGCACTGCAGACCTCCCAGAATGGAAGAGTTACCCAGAGATCATCAGCAAGAGTGGCATGAGACCAGACATAGTAGTCCACTCTCAGTTAACCAAGCAGCTGATCATGATCGAGCTCACGGTGCCATATGAGAACAGAATGGAGGCAGCTCAAATCTGCAAGACTGAAAAGTATGCTGATCTGGCAAACAGCAGAGAGGAGAGAAGGCTATCAGGTCAAAGTCCTTACTGCAGAAATTGGAGCTAGGGGATTTGTAGGAACGTCTGCATACAGCCTCATGAAACGGCTCTCAGTTGCAGAGAGGGAAAAAAACCAGAGCCCTGAAAGCAATGGCAGAAGCGGCAGTGAGGTGTTCAAGCTGGATCTGGTCAAGGAAGAACAAAAGTGAACTTCATAAGGCTTAACTTTCCTAATATCAGGTATCCCAGTGGCTCAGTGGTTAGTGCGCGAGTCATTAAGTGAAAAATGAGCATGTCAGAGGGGCATGGGTTCGAATCCCAGCCATGGCTCGTCCCCAAGATGGGAAAAAAAAGGGCAGCAGAGGGACATCCGGAGTCATGAACCGGGTGTGGCCCAAGCCCCCTAGAGTGTCAGGAGATAAGGGCCAAAAATACACTCGCTTGAAGGGGGCTTCGCTTCTGAGGACTCTCTGCTGCCACGCTCTCCACGAGTTTCTTTCTACTACTATTGAAGTAGATGAATCTTTTCGGAAAAGATACCTTTTAAAATCTGGTGATTGTATGAAATGAAATGAACATTTTTGTCGTTATACAAGAAGAAATGAATATTTGTGACATGACGAAAGACAGTTTGATGAAAAGTAATCATTGTGTGTAATGAATTGTATTCACGGTTTATTGAAGAGGGTCTAGGTGGGAATCCTTTCCCCAATTTGGAAACTAGATTCTGAAAGGTTTATATTGAAATCCTTTCCTGTGTAGTGCTGTGATTCCGGAAAAGGGAATGCTGTAGTATTATGATTGATTTGCGGAAAAAGGGAATGTTGTAGTGTTATGATTCCGGAAAAGGGAATGTTGTAGCTTTGAAGAAAGAATATGCTGATATTTGTCTCAAGTTCTACTGAAATTGGATGTGGCTAATGAATATGTAGTCGTGATTGTAATGAACAGTAGCCATGATAATCACGGTGGTTAATCAGTTTCCCCCAGGTAGAAGTGTTCTCTGGACTGAGGGGGACTGGCTACCATTGTTTGAGGGTCGGGGCCGTAGCTGTGTCTACCCCCTTCTTCTCCACCTTTTGTCGGCGCGTGGAGGCCCGGCCTGAGTGCCGACAAACTACCCTACCTGCCACTGCGCCCGGGACCGACTACCCGCTGAGCCAGTTGGGCTGGAGACGCCGCTGCTGCCAAGCCAGAGCGCCGCTCCCGAGTTTCGAACCAGCGACCTGTTGGCAAGGCCGTCGCTGCGTTCTGTGCTTCTGTGTGTGAGCCACAGCTCCTGTGTGAGACTGTCATTTTGTCGCCCGCAGAGACGCCGTGAGTGTGCTAGTGATTTTTGAGCCACAGCTCTGAAGTTCTGTGTCTTATGTCGGACCTGACGCTGTAGACGTCGTCTTCATCTTCATCGTGTCGTCCGTCATCTTCGTCCTCTTCATCGTTTTATCATCATCGTCGTACGCCGTCGTTGGAACCAGCAGCGATAGTAGATACCGAGTTATATATAGATATATTTTGTGTCGTGCGCCGTTTGGCGTGCTTGAAGTATTAAAATATATATATATATATATATATATATATATATATATATATATATATATATATATATATATAATATATATAGTTTGTGTGTACGCCTTGTGGTTGGCGTGCCGACTATTGATGTTCTTGCGTTATTATCTGTCTGATGGCTCGGGCAGCATAAAACAAAAAAGTGTTCTGTTACCTGGCTGTCAGTGTTTGGGTGAGTGGGTGTGTATGTGAATGGAAAGAGTCGTGCATGCATCCATAATTTCTGTGTGAGAGTCGGTCAGACACCTGCAGACACCATCCATTCCATCCGTAACATCTGGTGACCCCGTAGAACTTTTCACATTTATCTTCGAAATTGTGCTAGGGTTAGGATTTCTTTTGTAACCCCTTGTAGTGTCCCGTGTTATTAAGTTAGGACACGTTTACAGACTTTCTTTTGAGAGAATTGTTTTGTGTTGTTGAATGACTGTTTCTGTTCAGTTATTTTCCCGTCTCCAGCGAAACGGGGGTATCTCCTTTGTATAGTTTCTGGAGATACGAGGGCCTAGTTCTTCATCTTCTGCGGGCTTTAGTTTGATTATCTTTTGTTACTCTTCTGATTGTTTCTATTTCTACCTTTTCACTTGGGGATTGTGTTTGCTTCTGTAGCGTTCTGAGGATTCTTTCTCTTGAATGAATGTGTATGGTGGTTGCCTGGGCCATTAAAAAAAGAGTAACCCCCCTTTTCTCCAAATAAAAAAGAAAACACAAGACTGTATCGATTCATATATGCATTTGTGTATTGATTTATGCATATGATTATTCATTGTTGGTTGAGTTATGAATATGTTTATTCGTTGTTGATTGATTTTTTTTTGCATATGTTTATTCATTATTGCCGTTATGATTGATTGATGCATTTATTACCTATCATTGATTGCGTTTCCCAAACCCGTAAACTTCTGTTATTACTTTCGTTTCGTTCCTTTTCAAAATTAGTTGTAGTTTTTTTCGTTTTTTTTTAAAGTGTGTGATATATAAATGTTTGTGTGAGAAAATAATAATAACCGCTTTGAAATATATTTCAGTGGACATAGTGTCTAAAACTTTCTTTTGATTGTATTTGGTCCACTGACTTAGTGTTTCAATATGTCTTCTGTGGACGAAGATCAAACTTTCACTAAATATTTACAACGTGGTAAGGCATTTGGTCTTGAAGGGACAGGTTTTATTGGAGTATGTTGATAAATGTATTACGCAAGATTTAGAAAGAGAAGAGAGAATCAGAGTGAGACAAATGTAAATGCAGGAGGAAACCATTTGACGACGAAAGGAGAGAGAGGACACTAAAAGAGAAGAGTTAAAAGTTAAAGAGATAGAGGAAACTAAAAGAGCACAATAAATAGAAGAAACCGCCAAGAGAGCACACGAGATGGAAGAAACTAAAAGAATACAGTTAGAAATTTCTCGTCAGGGATTAATTTCAGGTGAGGACAAAGTACTAGCGTATCCAGGTCAAACGCCCCTCGTCCTACCTTTCCCAAATTGCCTCCCTTTAAAGAAAAAAAACAGATGACATTGACAGCTATCTGTTCAGGTTCGAAACGCATGCTCGCTCTCTGTGGTTTCTTATGAACTGTTGAAAGAAAGTTTGAAGAAATTTCAGTGTACTCCAGTCGGTTTTCGTAAGCGTTTTCGTGAGCGTTTTCGTGAGTCAAAGCCTAGTGCAAGATGAACCCTTTGAAACTTTTTCAGTGGAACTGAGACGCCTTCTTGATCATTGGATTTCATTGTCCAAGATTGAGAAATCTTTTCAAGGTCTTGTCGATCTTATTCTGAGAGAGCATTTTTAGAATGTGTTCTCTAAGGATTTGGCTACTTTTCTGTGTGAAAAAGATGAAAAAACCATTTAATGCTATGATCAAGTCTGCTGAGTCACACAGGCGTGCCCATCCCACTTAGCTCCTTTCCAGAAAGGCTGATGTAAATATTTTTGCCACTGTTTCTAATAGTACTTCTGGACAGTCAGATAGACCTCCATTTCGTGGTCAGTCAGATAAAGGTCGTAGGTATTTTTGCCCCTCGTCCTGTTCAGAATCCCAGCACCCCAGCTAGTCAAAAGTAGTGGTAACCGTTACCGTGGTCGTGGTGCTCATCAGTATTCAGTCACTAGAGGTTCATCAGAAATACATTTTCCCAGTGTTGTCTGTTTTCTTTGTAAAAAGACAGGGCATGTGGCTTCCAAATGTTCATGGAAGTCAGGTAGAAACCCATGTAAGATTTGTAATCTTAGTCACCCGGATAAGTGCCCCTTTGTGACTGATAGTTCAACAGTCGTCAAGTCAGCTGACAAACACTCTACTGCTGCTTGTTCGATTACTCGCTCCTCATTCGTTGTTTTAGCTGCAGGAGAGTTCACAGGGAAGTTGAACTTGGAATCTGGTTCTGTAAATGGCACTTTAAGTTCTGTATTGCGTGACACTGGTGCTACCATCTGTGGTGTTCACAAGCGACTAGTTGCCGATAGCCAGATGCTAGGTATTACAGTGAGCTGTTTCTTTTGGATGAATTCCCACAAGCTACAGTTCCTGTCAGTTGTCCCTACTTTGAGGGTGATCTGACCTGGGGCCGCACATACATGTCGTCGGTAAACTTACTTCTACAAGAAGATCACCTCCTGGGTACAAACCTTGTGGGCTCAGCGCGATCTACTTTCGTACCTGTATTCTTTGGGTTTTGTCTCGGTGTTTTGTACCTGCAATGGAAGAAGTCTGGCGACCCAGGACACCTTCAGGAACTTAAAGAGCTGAAGCGTCAAGTCCAGCGCCAACTTCGCAGGAATTACTAGACCCATATAGCTCGCCTCATCAACGACAGCACAAAAGATGGCGGCAGAGTCTCCAAGGCATTCTGGGGCTACGTAAAAAAAGGCAAGAAGATGGAATCTACGAATGTCTCTCCCTGAAGGTTGATGGCCGCCTTGTAATGGACGCCCAGGGCCAGGCTGAGATCTTGAACCGCCGATTCCAGTCGGCATACAGCAAGAGGAAACCCTGCACTCCTGAAGACTTCGAAACCAGGACAGGGCTCAGCCTCAATACCAACGGTCCAAAGTGCAGTACCATCACCATCAGGGAGGAGGGTGTCAAAAAGCTGCTGCTGAGAAACCTGAAGACCAGGAAGGCTCCCGGCCCCGACGGCATCACCCCTATATTCCTGAAAGAGCTCGCCAGCGAACTCGCACCCGCCTTTACGCTGTTGTTTCCAGTCCTCCATCAACTCTGGCACTGTTCCGTTAGACTGGAAGACCGCCCATGTCTCGCCCATCTTCAAGAAAGGCGAACGGTACAGACCAGCAAACTACCGTCCCATCTCTCTAACTAGCATACCTGGAAAGGTGCTGGAGCACAACATCATGGGCTATGCAGAGAGCAACAACATCCTCTGCAGGGAACAGCATGGCTTTAGAAAGCAGCGGTCCTGTGTCAGCCAACTGATAGGCCTTGTGGATGAGATCACCTACAGTAGGGAAAAAGGGCAAGCAGACAGACATGCTAGTCATGGACTTTGCGAATGCCTTTGACAAGGTGTCCCACTCAATCCTGACCAACAAAATTCAGCACTACGGAATCACCAGCAACATCAACAACTGGATCCAGAACTTCCTAAGTGACAGGAGGCAAGCAGTTGTCATTGACGGTGTCACCTCCACCTTCGTGCCTGTAGAGTCAGGAGTCCCCCAGGGCTCTGTCCTCGGCCCATTCCTCTTCCTGCTTTATATCAACGATCTCCCCAAGGGCCTGACTTCCACCGTACGGCTCTTTGTAGACGACACGGCCTGTCACAAGACAATCACCAAAGCCGCCGACCAGCACAATCTGCAGAGAGACCTGGACAAGCTTGCTGACTGGGAAGAAAAGTGGCTGATGTCCTTCCACCAGAACGAGTGTGAGGCCCTACACTTTGGCGAGCGATGGCAGAAAACATCTGAGAGACCACCCACTGAAGTCTTCCACCGACGCTAAGTACCTCGGTGTCACCATCTCCACCGACCTCAGCTGGAAGAAAAACATACCAACAACGTCGCCACGAAAGCCAGCAAGACCCTTGGCTTCCAGTGACGAAACCTAAAGATCGGATCCATCTCCATCAAAGACCAAGCCTACAAGACCATGGTGCGCCCCAGCAGCTGGAATATGCGTGCGAAGTTTGGGATCCGCACACTGACAACACCACACAGTCCCTCGAGAAGATCTAGAGGAGGGCTGCCTGCTGGGTAGTAAACCGCTACCGCCAAACATCGAGCGTGGGAGAAAGCTTGACCAGTTGAGATGGACATCACTGGAAGATTGAAGAAGAACCCACCTGACAACACTACAAATACCACCATGGTGACATCATGATTGATACCAACCATGCGCCAAGACTCCTGAAAACTGGATACGCCACTTGGCACTTTCATGAACACCAGTACGCCATGAGTCCAGCTGCAGAAACTACCGTAAACACTCCTTCTTCCCCCGCACCATCAAGGAGTTCAATAAGCTCCCACCTGAGGCAATTCAATCAGCCTCGGTGGTGGACTTTTAGTCCTATCTCTGATCCACCACCACCCCATTTTCCACCCCCATCCCCACTCCCCCCATCTCTCCCACCCATCCCCCTCCCACCCCATGCCTAGAGTACAAACCCTTCCCACCACACTCCAAAGTAGGGCCTACCAAAGTATGGTTAGAGGTCTGAAATAGTGAGTGTGGTGGCCCCCACTTTCCCCTGCCCACTGTCCATGCAATTAGGTAGTGAGCACTGACTGCATAAATTGACCCAAAACTCCCACAGCAAACTGGGAACACCTTTGTATGAAGGTCAGATAAAAAGAGGGATTCCCTCCTCCTGCGCATGTCTTGAATAACGCAAAACGTTCTGCGCATGTCTGTCGCTATCAATGTTGTTTGCAAAATGGCTGCTAAACAGCGTGCAGGCTGCTTCACAGATGCGGAGGTTCTTGTCCTCTTGCAGGCTATTAGAGATTACCAGCAAGTTCTGTTGTGTCGGATAAATACTGGCAACATGATCCGTAAGAAGAACAGAGCATGGAAGAGGGTTGCAGCTGATGTGTCAGCCTTGGGGTGTGGCGTGGCGCTCCGTGACTGGAGTGACTGGACTGCTGCGAAGACTGGGGGTGGGGCCTCCGCAGAAAATTCACCCGTTTACAGACTTCGTCAACGCCATCCTTGGTGAGGGCTCTGCGCCGATATCTGACATTGCAGGTATGTAGCATGTACAATGGAACTGTTGTGTGTTCCACCGATCGTACTTACCGTTTCAGTGTTTGTGCCAATGATTTGGGTGTTAGTTACAGTTGTTCTCTGTGAACTGTATCACTGTCCATCCGTCATTCTGTGCCTTGTGTGAAATGTGTAACTGTTACCGTTGTCAATGTCACTTGTCAGTTTTATGTCAGACTGTGACATCTTTCATTAATTTTCATTTGACAGGCTAACGTGACACAGTAAAAGTGTAATCAATGATCAGTGTGTAACCGAGTGTGAGACCGACACACACACTCTCTCTCTCTGGCTGTGTGTGTGTGTGTGTCATTGTGTCATGTTGTGTGTGTGATATGAATGCTGCAAAGCAAGAAAAAATTGTGGGGCTGCTGTTTGGTTAGCTATCAATAATTAACTTGCTTTCATAGTTTCAAAATCATGACATGATAGATGATAGAATGCAAATGAAGTAGAAGAACATTAGTCCTAATTGATAGTAAGTCTTGAAATGATATCCTTTATATAGCTCTAGTGTGCAGATCACTGGATTACTACCTCGAAAGCAAAGTGGGAACTAGTAAAACTACCAATGTTTGTGATGATTTATCGTAATGATACTAATAGATGGTAATGCTTTTTTTTTTCAGTGTAAAATGGAAGGCATTCCTCTACTGATACGCATAATTGTAATACCTGAAGGATTTCAAGCAAAAAATGTTAAAGTGACATGCTAATACTGAAGTGCAGTTTCTTGTGTCTTTATTTTGTTTTTGTTTGCCTGAACAATGTGTTGATTGATATTATGTATTTTTGTCTTTTTCAGTGCACAAAAGAGATTCAAGAATCACCCAGACTTGTGAATGCGAGTAATTTGACTTTTCTTTCTTTTTTTCCCCAACTCTTCATCTACTACTTTGTGAAACAGAGGCACCTGTCTTGTTGTTTTTCCCTGTGTTGAACCTGTTATTGTGTTAAGTGTGTTGAACTCAAATGTTAAACTGACGCACAAATAGCCTACACACCATACACAAACACAGGTGTATGGTGGTGATATACTTATGTTTTACATGTTGTTGAGCCCAGGGGTGATAACTACCTCTTTGTCTCACTGTCAGTCTCCCTAGACTTCATTTCCTTTCATTGTTAGCTCCATTTGAGGATTTTATGCTGCTTCCAATAAACATCAGGCAAAAACTTGTGTGATGTGAAGATGTAGAACTGAGGCTGTGAATGGAAAACTTACAGTATACACACACAGATTTCAGGTTTGGTTTTGTAGCATAGGTTCAGTATGTACTTGTACGCTTTGAAGCCTTTAGCCTGTTATTTTGTCACTGGGCATGAACATGCTTTGAAATTTTCTGGCCTAGAGCATTCTGTGGTAAAGCTTGAGTAGATACTAGATATACTGTGACTAACGTTTGTCCAGTAGATATTTCAAGGTGTTGACCGTTTCCGCTTTAACAAAGTGATTAGATAGGCCTACTCAGTGACAGTATATATACTAGTCACATAAAGTTAAGCACAGTTTACATGTACCCGCATAATTTCCAAAAATATAAAAGCCACGATTTTGAAATGGGGAATAGATTTTAATCATTATCTTGTTCCAACGTACATTGAATTTCATTGGGATCGAATGAACGGTTGTTGATTACAGACAATTAAACAGAGGATGGGTCGAAATCAAAGTTCGCAAAATCTGTTCAGTTCACAAAATCATTTCAATAGTGGGTGTGGCCACCGCCATTGGCGAGACATTCCACGCAGCGACTCCTCATCGAGTTGACCAGTGTTCTGATGACCCTCTGAGGGATTCTCTGCCATTCCAGTTGCAGCATTTGGAAGAGATCCTGGCGGTCTCTGGGAGGTGGATGGTTCTCCTTCACACGTCTCCCCAACTCATCCCACATATGCTCGATGGGATTGAGGTCGGGACTATACGCCGGGAAGATCATCCTGTTGATGCCGGCCTGCACAATGAAGTTTCGGCCACCCGGGCCCTATGTGGCCGAGCATTGTCGTCTTGGAAGACTGCCATGGGTCCTATCCGTTGCATGGTCGGAACAACGAAAGGCGCCAGGATTTCATCCCGATAGCGGATGCCTGTGTGAGGTTTCCATCAATATGGTAGAGTGGTGTCTTGTGGGTGGAGGCTGAAGGCACCCCATACCATAACAGATCCTCCCCCAAAGGCCCTGGTCTGGCGAACAGCTGCATCAATGTAACGTTCACCAACACGCCTCCAAACTCTAGTTCGGCCGTCATTGTGTTCAAGACTAAACCGCGACTCATCTGAAAAGAGGACCTGGGACCACTGTTGTTGGTTCCCATCTCACATGACGATGGCAGAAAGCTCGGCGAGCCAGCCTATGGGCTGCTAGCAGTCGTGGTCGAACAGCTGGGCGACGTGATCTGAGGCCGAAGTGGTGAAGACGGTTTCGTATGGCTTGACGGCTGAGGATGGTGTTATTTGCCATACGAAGCTGCCTTTGGATGCTGGTGGAAGTGGTATCCCGCTGCAATAGGGCCTGCCTCTCGATGAAACGATCTTCTCTGGGAGTAGTCTGCCTAGGCCGACCTGACCGTGGCCTCTCTTCAACGCTGTTGGTCGCCCTAAAACGCTGATTCAGTCTAACAATAACTGAATGATGCACACCAAGTCGTCGCGCCACTTCAGCCTTTGCAATGCCATCTTGTATCCACGCAATCGCCCTGGTTTTGTCAAAGGTGCTAAGTTTTCTTCGTGGTGGCATGGTGAGAAAAGGGCTGACAGTAACCAACCCCGCGCTTAAAGCCCAAAAGAAGGGGCATAAAACTCACTTGAGAGACTGCTCTTGCACGGGGAAAAAAAAAAGAATTTTTCATTTTACACATCTTGTGTCGCCAGCAAGCTTGATGCAAAACAGGCACAGTTAACGCAACTTTGCACTTTTATCCCGCGCGCGGTAACGAGGTCACCAAGACCCCCGTGCGCACTACCAGTTGACACAGGCTGATTACACACTGCTGTGTGAGATTCCATCATTGGTTGCCGCATAACAAAAAAAAACAATGTTTTTTTGAAGGGATGAATCAACCCCCGCAATGTCTTCTTCCGCTATATCATACTGATTAAACCTTATTGTCTGTTACATGTGATATTACTTTAGCAGTATAGAACAGCAAAAATGTTGTTTACATACTTTCGTATTACTGTGCGTTCATTGATAACTATTAATCATTCTCAAAAGGTGAAAGATTGTGCAATAATTGATAAAATATATTTTCAATAGGTGAAAGATATTAGGGGATGACTGAGAGGAAGGAGGGGTTTGTTTGGATCAAATGATTCAATCATGGTCTGGATGAGGAGGCGAGAAAGAGAATGTATGTGTACACCATGGTTGTGGTCTGTGTGAAGTAAACAACTGAATAATTGTGCAGTTAAGCACTTACTTCTGTATTAGTGTGTGCGTGTGTGGGGGGTTGTTTGTTTTTACTGTTACAGCACAAAGATTTTCTTGTTTTTTTGTTTTTTTTTTTTTTTTTTTAAAAGAAACTTGCTTCATGTATGTTTCAGAACAAGAGAGACTGGTGTCAATAAATCCAGTTAGTAGGAGCACAAAGAGAACGCTTGCGATAAAGCGAGTGATTGCGATAGCGCGAGCGCTTGTAAAGAAAGCGCTTGCTTGGCGTTGAGGTGCACAAAGAGAAAGATTGTACAGCGCGCTCGCGACTGGTAGTGCTAGGTCATTTGGCAGTATGGCGGATTCAAGCGAAGACGAACTTTTGTTGCTGGACAGTGTTCTGCCGAAAATTATCCTAGGAAAACGCGAAAGAGTGGGCGTTCATGATTAATCAAAGGAGGCGAATGGAAAGTGAATACCATAAATTGTTTCCTTTGCTTAAAAGGAGCCCTTCTCGTTTTCATTCCTACTTGTGAATGAGCCAAGAGACATTCAAGAACATCTTAGAAAGAATTGAACCAAAGATAACAAAGAAACTGGTGCAACTTTCACCAACATCCAACACGCGACGGGGCACCAGGAACACGCTTGCTCGCGAGAAAGAATTGACTTTTGATTCTTCACGCTTTCCAAGCGTCGCTTCAATCGCAGGCGCGATAAAGCGAGCGTGCTTTTTGTGCGGCACAAGCAAATTTGGAGCAACATTTCAAGCGCTTGTCCCAACGCGCTCGCTTTATCGCGAGCAAGCGTTCTCTTTGTGCTCCCCTTTATACCCAGTGAGGAATATGTGGCAACAGGTAATGAATACTTAATTTTTTTAAAACAATTCCTCAATAGCATATTCAAGCTTTTTTTTTCCTCCATAGGGTCAAAATGTCTCCCCTGGACCTCTTGGGGCTGCAGCCTGGATGCTATGAGCCAAAGTTGGTGTTGATTGGCTCAGAAATGTGTCCGCTGTGGCCAGCATAACAAGTTTGAACCTGTCATTATGTATCCCTCTGTCTTAGTCAATCTGCGATGTAAGACTGAGCATAAGCTTGCTCTAGCACTTGAATATTTCATGTAGGCTTTGCGACATAAAGCTGCTGTGCAAAATGCAGGTATGGAATTCGTTTAGTCACCACGGGATTTATTTTGTATGAAAATTTTTTTTTTGGGGAGAGGTGCAAAACCGTTCATTCGATCCCAATGAAATTCAATGTACGTTGGAACAAGATAATGAATTAAATCTGTTACCAATTTCAAAATCGTGGCTTTTATATTTTGGAAATTATGCGGGTACATGTAAACTGTGCTTAACTTTGCTTTGACTTTTGCGTACACTTCATTTTCTTCCAATGAACAAAGCAAATCTGGCACAGTCTTTCTTATTGTGCAAAGCTTAAATACACATTTACATTATAAACGTATAAACTGAATGGAAACGGCATCATAAAGCAGTTGTGAATTAGCAATTCTACAGTTCTCAATATGGGCCTCCACCTGCAGTCTTTTACATCGGATGATCAAACTGGACACTGTCAAGGAAATTCTTCTAAAATTATGTTTAATCTAACACACTGCGGCTCACTCCCACAGTAAGCAACAGTGGTTTACTATCCCTGCCTGGGATAGCAGACTACTGTCGCTTATTGCAGTAGTGAACCACAGTACAATATGTTGAAAAACAAGATTTTTATCAACCTTTTCATAAACATGAAAAAAAAAAGAATGAGCAGAAAAACCTAAGTGTACACACCCCCAATCCAGTCACGGTTCATTAAAATCGGCTTCTTTAAAGAGCAATACTGATGAACCACCAAGTCCTTTCACATGGACGCTTACTATTGATCCTCAATGTCTTTGCCCCTTTTCTCAATAAACTGAACAGTCAGAATTTCACACTACAGCTAATATGCATATCAAAAAGAAAGACTACATAAACATTCCCTTCAAAATACCAAATGGACCGACAGCTCCACTGAATGCAGCTCAATAGCTGTTGAGCATACAAGAAATCCCAGATGGGGAATCTGGAGTGGCAAAGTCAAGGGTGTACACTAGACTGATTAACTTGAGCTGGCAATGATGGTAGGGTCACAGCCTCTGACTTTCATGTCGGCTGGGGGGTCAGTGTAGACGTTGCACAGTTCGTCCAATGGAAGCTCTGAATCGATCTTTGCTTGCTTGCGTATTCCCCATCGATTTTCTGAAAAGGCAGAAGGCAACAGGAATTAATTGTACTGATTACTATTAATGGATAAAGTGTCAAGACTTGGGAGAAGAAAGGGAGGGGGGCTGCTGAGATCTATGTTCATGGCCAGCATTTTATGAAAATTAATACATACTCATGTAGGAAAGCAAAAAGTCTAAATCCATTCCCTATTCTATTCATTCCTTTTCATTTTTTCAATAAGTCTAAAGAAAACGTGAAAGTGTTCACTGTGCATGACAACGAAAGGCCTACACAAAAAGCTTGGAACTTTTCACTATGCATATTACCCTCACTAGTCCTCTAACAAGCTCTTTCCTTTTTCAACCACAACATCTGCACCGAAATTCAGATAGGCATAGTGTATACAACTACCTCTGTCCAGTTCAGACTGCCTCTCATGGACTGCTCACAGCATCGTCCATGGACTTCAAACCTTAAAGCTTGAGACACTAAGGGTCAAGGAAGTCCATTTTTTCTTCTTTTTGCCCCATTAACCATGATGCAAAACATTCCCATTCAGGTTGGAAGTTGCATGACAGGGCTGTCCTCTACACTTACTTTGATACATCCCAGCATCAGCCAGAAACATACAAAACCTGCAATGTTGGTCAGGAACTTAAAGCAACATTCTCAGACGCATCCATTAAGTGGACGGCACTTAACTGTGTGGTCCCAGTCTTCCCAACTGAGCCACAGCAGAAAAATCCACAAATACATGGGTCTAGCCGGAGTCAAACCCAAGGCTACCCATCCCCAAGGCTACCCATCCCCAAGGCTACCCATTTTGTCACCACAGCTGGTATAATGTGTTCCAGCTGCATGTCTACTTGCTGAGGTCAGTGTTGTATTGACACTCCGCATTTGAGCCAAGTTGCATGTTCCCCCCCCCCCCCCCCCCCCCAAGTCCTCCTGCAAGTTTTGTTTTGATCAATGTCCACGGAAGCATGATCAGATCAATGGCATGTCAAACCTGATCCTATGAGAAGCTAATCACGCAGCAGTAACAAACAAGCATAAAAACAAGGGGGGGGGGGGAACATCACAATTGAGAGAGAATATCAACAAAATTTGAAGTGCCATGCCTATTCAAATTCAAGACCACACACACACATTCCACTCTAATTCTTTGCATGCAAAACGCATAAAAGTGTTGTGCTCAAACTTGATCTGGCACACACTTTTGTTTACAAATACAGGGATGAAACTTTTCAACACTGAAAATCAGGAAAGATGAGCAGGGACACTGAGATCACCAAACCATACATACAATGTATGCAGGCGGGGGCAGAAAAGAATTTGAAGTGACATGCTACTGTTGTCGATCTCTCTTGCTCTCCTCAATCCTATTTGCTCTCCTCAATGTCTTCCTCTCCGAAAGAAAAGTGTCACATAAAAAGTAAATTGTAGCAATTGTCTCCCAAGTTGCACTGATAACCCATGATCCAGTCACTAGCTTGCTTGGAAACATCTTAAAAAAGTCACCGTTATGAACACTTCTGGACCATAGATAAATCTATTCAAACAATGTTGATGTCCCTAAAGAATTCCTTATTTGGCACTTCTGAAAACTGAAGGAGTTCCTTCCCATATTGTGTAAACAAGTGTGGTGCCACTTGCTGAGTAGCCTCCAGGTCATGTGACCTGTCTTGTGCCACTAAAATATGAAAATCATCTGTAATTACACCATCAGAGTCGCGCCTTGATAAAAGATGTGAGCTGTTCAATCGGACCAGATGATAATCTTTTCAATAATGTTATGTAGAAATCTATCACTATGTGAAGTTTGAGGGAGATAAGTAATTCACCACAAATACTATTTTATTTACATGTTTGGAGGTGGGTTGCAGCCCTTGCCAATATCCTAAAATCAATCCGAGTAGGCAACTCGGTTATGGGATATGCTGCAGTTCTTCCCCTACTAGTCAAAATTTCATTCTCTTGTGAAAAAAGTAACTTTTGTTACATTTTATAAGATCAATTTTGGAATCACTTTCAGAACTTTTTGAAGCTTTTTCACCGGTGTGAATTTCCATTTAAATCCATGCATGCACATGCACAACAGAACACTTGTACACTCATTTTTCTCCCCTTTCACTGTCCCTCTAGATATTTACAAACTATCAGCACACAGATGTACTCCTGAACTCATTCAGACAAAGCTACCTTCAGCTCCTCCTCGGTGACCAGTCCAGCAGTGACAATGCGTTCCTTCCACAGACCAATAGGATCCCTCTTCTGCCACACTTCCTGCACCTCCCTCACGTGTATGGTAACTGGGGGGACACACACAAAGAACTGATGACCACTAAGAATACTAACAGTGATACCAGACAACACAGCCACACCAAGCACTGTCATACCACGGCTCCAGCACAGGCACTTTTACAGCAATCCGTACTAGGTCATGACAAGGCAAGGAATAAGGCAACCTGCCAAACAAGACACCGGAGTCATTGTGGCCGTGTTCAGTGATGCCTGGTTTGATCCAATACATGCATGACGCCACCCGCTAAGACCTGTGCTGATCACAATTGTCATGGTTACAGTCTGAGCGAGCATCCACTTCTATACACGTACACCATCAGCTGATGACCCTAAACCTGACAAAACTGAAATCTTTGCCATGCAAGCAACTACAAAAGGCCACAGAACTTGAATTTTTCTGTCATTGCTATGATGATCAAAGATGATAAACGCCATGAAAGACCATTGTGGTAGGCGACTTCTTGGCTACCAGATATTTACACAGGTGTTCAGTAAACACTAAAACCACTTTTTACTGGGTTTGTATGTTTTTTGTTTTGCTGCTGTGAGGTTTTGTATGCTTGCAAAATGATTTTTTTTAAGTTGAATTATAAGATTATTATACTCGTAATGAACAAAATCAAATATTTGCAGGTATTATAGCCCTGGGTATAAGAAAATAAAAACATGCCAAAATGTAAGAAATGTCTGTACAAATAAATGAACACTGATCAAATTGGTGAACCTACCGCAAAAAGGTCAAATTTTGCTCCGGCACACAGAAGTACAAAATTGATACAAAAATAGTGACAGTCAAGGGGTTAATGTTTGGGCTTTGGTGTGGGTGAGTTTGTGTTTTATGTATTGTTTTTTATAATCTATGTAATGTTTCATGTCTTGTGGATTTAATGTTTATTTCATGTGTGTGTGTGTGCATATGGGGGTGGGGGTGTGTGAGTGATGTATATATAAATACATATACTAACATAGGCTTTTATGTAACGATTTATATATAATGTCTTTTTGTAATGTCTTACGTACTTGTGAAATGATGTGGAGCAGCAGAAAAATTTCCAATGGACAATAAAATTGACTGAATTGAACCGAGTTGACATAGGCTGGCATTTCACCACATGGCAAACCTTATGCTTGGTCTTGCCAGAAAAAGAGTGGAGATAAGGGTGGGGAGTTGTTTCTCATTTACCTTGCAGGCTTAAAATTGGTAAACACATATTACACACAGTTTCCCCACCAAGAAGGACGCTTTCCTCTTCAGAGTGTTATTAAACTGTTCACATTTCAGTCAGATGATTCACTTTTTTTTTCCATGAAGAGAAGGCATCAACCCACATTTTCCTAGTGAAGTTAAAGCTTGCACTTCCTTTTGTTCGTTAAGTTGACACAACAGGCATGTCACAATCGAGGTGGGAAAGGCTGAACATGACACCTTTTACAGAACAGTTTACCCTGTAACTGCACCGATATACTTAATTAAAAAACGAGCAATTTTTTTTTCAGAGTGTACAAATTCCAAATTTCAATTTCTCTAAATTTTAATCTTGGGGTGGGGTGTGGCAAGCATTTGTTACTTTTTCACAAGCTGTCCGGGTAGTAACCACCCAATCTTAGTTTTTTTTCCAACACAAATTACTTTCAAACTTGTTTCCTCTGCATACTTTGACAAAAATTCATGGTCAAAGCCCCTGCTAAGATTACATTTGCGAATGCAATTATCGCTCAAAAACTGTCATCTCACAAAACTTTCTCCGACATTTTTTTGTTTTGTTTATCATATTTTCACCAAACATGCATGCAAAATACTGTAAAACTGTCTACTGGTAAACAGGTCTGCTTTTGTCATTTTGAGGAGGTAGATTTAGTTCTGGTGGGCACCATTTGCACTGCCTCCAAAACAAGTTAAAACATTTAAGGAACGCTTTCATCTGTTGGCTTCTGAATACTGACCGACGGCAAAGATAAATGACACCAAGAGCCAGTCCTTTGTAATTATCAGCAGTCTAGCAGGCCAGGTGCTGACCAGCAAGACAATAATGCACTGGTGCTTAGTTATGACTGAATTGGACTCTAATGTGACAATGAGATAGAACTAGATTAGGAGAGAAGCACTGACGTGTGGAACCTTTCGTTGCACTTGTGGGTGACCGTGGTCCGAAACATGAAGAAAAGACATGTGCACACTCAAGTACGTCTTGATGTACAATCTGAACTTGCAGTTCTTTTTCCTTGATGTAAATACTACTGCAGACTAACACTCTAGGAAATCAATCTAGTATTTTGGTACATTTTGTTTGACACAAATCGATGGTCAAAGGCTATGTTACATTTCACTATCAAGCCTTACATTGCATCGATCTAACTCCATACTAGGACTGACCTTGTACCAGGGTCGCTCATACTGTGGCCGTGGTAACGATAGGTGGCACACTTCAGCAGAATGGGGCCGTTTTTGATGGCATGCTGCTTGGCAAAGTCTGTAGCCGACTTCACCGAAATCACGTCCATGGAATCCACCTGAGTGAGAGAGACGGCAACAAAAGCTGAATCTTAAAATGTGCGTGTCTAAAAATTAAAGTGTGCATACAGTTCACATGTTAAGGTTTTTTTGCTTTTTGGATGGGGCATGATTATGCATCTTGGTGACTGACTATGCCTATTTGTCAGTGTATGGATATGCATGTAACTGGTGTGCATCTAAACAATCTGTTGATTCTCCTTTAAAAAAAAAAAAAAAAGGAAGAAATTAGGGTACTTGGATAATTTACAAATTGGCAAAGACAACTCTGTGTATATTGCAGATTTTACCAATATGTTTTGACGAAATGAGTTCTACTGACCTGCACCATCTACAAGAAAATGTTTCAGGGTTCCTCTGGGTCTGGCAAAGACAATTCTGTGTACACTGCAAATTTTACCAACATGTTTTGACAAACTGATTTCTATTGACCTTCATTATCTACAAGTCAAAAATGAAAATGGTTCAGGGTTCCTTTGGGTCGGGCTTTTGTTTGTTTAAAGCTGCACATATGTGTGATCAAAATTCAAGACGACCAGCACATAAACTTGAACCGTTTGATGGGTGCTGGGATTACGTCCTTTCTACAGGAAACGGCAACAAAGGTAATAACAGACGTCACTTTTATATTCACAGGTGCAATGCAGCAGAAAACACTTTCCAGACACTGGTGCACACACGTAAAAACTCCTTTCCCCACTGCAACAATCCCTTTTCCTCTTGCATCATCCAAAACATACTTTGATGTGATTAAAAAGAAAATAACTGTCGGAGTTTGCTGTCCTGGCATCTTGAATACAAAGCTGGTTATCTTTCCCTCATTGCAATACTACACTGGCAAGAGGCAGAGAAAAATCTGATCCTCTGATAATACCTAGCGGTCCATGTCAATATTACACTTAGCAAAATGTAATCACTGTCCTTTTCTGTCACAAAAACTGTTGACGGTGCGGCTTAATCTTCATGATTTAACAAACAGACCTGCTTAACTCATCTGGCATCAAATGCTGGCAGCAAGATGGCCACTACGCCAACTGACTTGAGAAATATAGTGGAATAGCGAGCGTGGTCTGAATCCCTTGAGGAGTCTCACAGTCAGCACCATGTTCATGCTTATCTCCCATGTAGAACTTCCAACAGAAGATCTGGAAAACTGTTGTTTTGAATTAAGAAAACTTATACTTAAGGCTGCAGATTCTGCAATCCCAAGTCAAATTAAAGAATCATCCAAACCCATGGTGGAATATTGCATGTGAAGTCGCCGTGGGTGCGAAAACTAAGGCCTTCAAAAGCTGGATGATAAGCCGTCATACGCAGCCTAAAAGCAGAGTGGAACATTTACATGCTGAATACAAAAAAGCTAACACATATAGTAACAAAGTTGTTGCTTTTGCAAAGCAGCAATATTACAAAAACTTTAGTCATCAACTGTTCCAAACACCCAAACGATAGCGCTTTACTTTGGAAAGAAATCAAAATCTAAAGGTTCTTTTCATCTCCCAGATCCTGTCTTGATCGAAAACAATAAAATCTATAAAAACAAACGAGGAGAAAGTTGAATTATTTGCTGACACTTTGGCAGCAATGAGTCAGACTGAACATCTGCCTAAAGAAGAGCAAGAACGAAGAACAACTGAAAACGAAGGGAGAAACATTGAACCACATGACAATGACAACACGTTATATAGTAATAAAAATCTAACAATGGAGGAGCTTCTGTACTCACTTCGCCGTTTAAAATCCGGTAAAATTGCGACAGGATTTGATCCCATTTCTTACATGATAAAGCATTTTCCACAACGCTTTTTTAAAAAAATTATTAGCGTTCTTCCAGTTATGCTGGAAGTCCGGAAAGCTGCCCAATGGCTTGGAAGAAAGCAACAATTGTGCCAGTCTAGCCAATTTGGCTGTATATCTGATCAAGTCTCATCCACTTGGCAGATATTTTCTAACGGGATTTCTTTTTTGTTTGTTTCTTTTTTGGTTTAGTGGTCTGATGTACACGTAGAGCAAAGAATTTGTTACATGACATAGCTGTCCGACTCTCACGTGTACTAGGGCGCATTATTCCATTTATGAAAGTGACAGAGAGGGAGGGAGGGAGAATTTGATGTTTATTTTATAGGCGAGTGCATGTTCTGCGTACGTCTATACATTTTTTGTGTGGATAAGTTTTTTGAGTGTATGTAGGGGAGGGGGCGTTTAGTGTGTGTGTGTGTGTGTGTGTGTGTGTGTGTGTGTGTGTGTGTGTGTGTGTGTGTGTGTGTGTGCGAGAGCGAGAGAGAGAGAGTTTTTATTCTGAGTACAGTTAAGATGTAATTTGGTTTATTGTTACAATTTCTGATTTTAATATTCTACTTACAAATGTTAAATGTTTCCCTGTTAATTTTTCCTTTACGATTTTTATGTCTTTCAGATGTTATTTGTATTATGTTCGTTTTCTCAATTTATTTTGGTTTATAAATCCTCTTAAAATGCCAGTACAAACTATGTTAATCTGACAGTAAATGGTTTCAGTCAGTCAGTGTGTGTGTGTGTGTGTGTGTGTGCGTGTGCGTGTGCGTGTGCGTGTGCGTGTGTGTGCACCTCATGCACAGCCACAGCTCTCAACCGATCAACACCGGATTATCACTATCAAGCATCCTTCGATTCCTTTGGCACCCCTTGAATACCACAACCGGGACAGGGGTTGTTGAGCAGCCAGAGAGTGCAGTGCTTAGCTACCACTGGAGAGAGAGAGAGAGAGAGACATGCACCCCACAGCCATAGTTAAACACCTAAATTTGGCTTCATTTTTCGCCCACTCACTTTCGTTTTGAAACGTTACTAAGTAAAACTTACAATTGTCTTACGCGCTATGTAACATCACCCTTTTGAAATGAAAATTAGCAAAAATGCTACTATTTATATTTGTTCTAAACACAAGCAAGCCCCCCCCCCCCCCCCCCCAAAAAAAAAAAAAAAAAACATAAATAACAAAAACCAACCAACCAAAAAAAAAACCCAAACATAAAAAGGCTTGTGAAGTCATCAAACAGGGATTTGTGATTCTTAGTCTGTTCAGTTCAGCTGCATGTTAAATTTCAAGAACAAAAGACAATCTTACCTGCACATTGAATGAAAGGTTTTTGCGATTGACGTATCCCTGGTCACCCTCCGTTGGAGCTTGGAATCTTCACGCGGGTTCCGTCAATGCACCCGATGACGTTAGGAAAACCTGGGTTTATCCTGAAAAAGAACACAAAAACCTAACACTTAATTTGATGGAAGGTCAAACACACACACACACACACACACACACACACACACACACACACACACACACACACACACACACACACACACACACACACCATACTCTAACAAATGAAGAATTAAAAAAGGGTCTTTTTGGGCAACTGTCCCCTAATGGACCCATTAAAAAAATTTTGTTGTTTGTATGGAATGGCCCCTGGACCGAGGCTGATGGTGGTGCAGACTTTAAACCCGAAATAACATCCCATACTCTCTCAAGACACACACAGTGACACAGACACCAACACACTGACACAGACACACACAAAGACTGAAGAAGCAATTAACTGAAACAAGTTTTATAACTATTAAAAGGCCATAAATATGATGAAGTCACACTCACACGTACACACACACACACACACACATACACACACACAACACACACACACACACACACACAGTGACACTAAGTAACAGTGACACAAGCACGAAGACAGATTTAGCGCGCGCGCGCACGCACGCACACACACACACACACACACACACACACACACACACACACACACACACACACCAACACGTATCGATGTCCCCTAGAAGATGCTGGAGTGATGGGTCCAATGAGGTCCACTCCAACCTTGGAAAAGGGCGTGCTGACCATGGGAACTGATCCCAATGGAACCCTGGTGGTCCGTCCCTTTGGTGAAACTCTCTGGCATGCATCAATTGATCTGCAATAATTTCTTACATCCGAAGTAATGCCAGGCCAATAGAATCCTGTTGGATTCTTTCCAAGGCACGCTGGGTACCCAGATGACCTGCCATGGGCGTGTCATGTCCGAGCCTAAGCACTGTAGGGCACAATGGCTTGGGGACCACAAGCTGAGTTGCTTGGACCCTGTCAGATTGGTACTTCTGATGAAGGATCCCCTTGCATCGGATGAACTGGACACTATGGTTCCTGGTCTCACGGGCAGGTTACCCAGCTAATCCTCGCAGGGCGTTCAGGGTTGGGTCCTTCTCTCTGCAAGGTCCGCACCTTTTCAGGATCCATATTAATGGTAATCAAGCTGGGAGGGCGGTTTCAGGAGAGGTTTCAGTGCTTCCTGCTCCCTACAGGCCTGTGACCGGGTCATGACTCCTACGACTTCCGGCAGTTCTGTCGATACCTGGCGGCTCGTGCTATCTTCGAAGGTCACCTCGTTGGCTATCAACAATGAGTAAGCCAGCTGACACAGGGCTACGGCCCACACAGTTCCCCTGAAGTACGGAGTCGATACCTCAATGAGGACGTTGTCCCGAGTCACACGGAAACTCTCCTCTATCCCCCAATACAGCGCTGCTCCCTTGCCGTCGAGCGCCTGCCTGTACCAGATGAGCATCGACGAAGACGGTGGTGGCTCCGGTATCGCGGATGGCCTCGACGATATCTCCCTGGACTATGGAAGGAATGGAGGACACACCGGTTTCTCCAGTTTCTGTTCGCCATAAGAGACCTGTTCTCTCCCGGCACATAGTCCCAGCTTGGTCTTCCGGTTTGGGCAATCCTGCAAGAAATGGCCAGGTCTCCCACATCCGAAGCAGGTCTTGGAGGTGGAAGCCAGCTTTAGCGGAGCTTCTTGCTTTTCCCCCTTTGTAGGAGAGCGCTTGGGAGGTCCCCTGGAATCCACTGGTAAATTCCGCCTGAATGAACCCGAGGGTGGAGCACGAAAATGGCGACGGGCGTCAGCAAATGCCTCAGCTATCTTGACGGCCTCAGTGAATGTCTTGGGCCGATTCTCACCCAGCTTAAATTTTAACTCCTGGGACACGGAATTGGACAGCTGCTCCAGGAGTACGCAGTCCATGGGCATCTCTGAAGCTTCGATCCCGTATTCGAAAACACAAGTCGTTCTCCATACTGGCGAAAAGTTTCTTCAGGCTCCTTTTTTTCATGGTACAAATTTTTTTTGCAGTATGACTCTGCAGTCATGGAGTCTAGAACGCAAGGCTTTCTTTAAACTCCTCATATGAGGCTCCAGGGGTTACGTTGATGAGGGACTTCTGTCTCTCGGACAGGCCATAAGCAGTGGCCAAAGTCTCAAAATGCTCGATGTAGGTGTCAATATTGTCCCGTGCGTGGTACATGGGCATTTTGGTTTTAGGAGCCATGTATGGTTCAGGAAATGACGGGGGTGGAAGTTCTACCTCGGAGGACCCAGGCGGGAGCACGGCTGCCGGCTCTTCGGGCTCCGAGTGTTGGCTGAGCTGCTCCAGAAGCTCTTTGCCTCATCTTCTCCCGCTCAGCTTGCAGAAGCGCTTTCAGATCAGGTATGGTCTCCTTCCTCTCCCTATCCGCCCTTCTCTCTTCCATTTCCAGCTGCCATCTTCGTTCTCTTTCCTTCTTTTCTAGCCTCTTCTCCTCCATCTCTTGCTGCCACCTTCGTTCTTGTCGCCTCTCTCCTCCTTTTCCTCTCTTTCCTTTCTCTCCTGCTTCTCTTTCACGGCGCTCCTCACTGCGTCGGTAGAGGGCCTGCAGGTGCTCAGGAGAGACACCTGGGTACGACGGAACATGCGGACGAGGTGTAAATCCTGGAGGGCCAGCAGGCATGGTAGACCTTCGGGGCGGAAGGCCTTGAAATCCCCCCAGTTCTGGAATGTGGAGCTGACTACCGCCTAACTCGTCCTCCATCTCTACAGATACGCTGGTCTGTCCTGTGGCAGTCGTGGCTAAGAAAATAGGACTGCCAGCTCTGGACGGTGGCCGCTACGGTGGTTGGGCTAGTCATGCCGGTAGTAGTATGCCTGTCGCGGTGCGCTTGGCCCGCTGGCGAGTAAGTGGGCCGGTCCACTCTGAGTCCATAATGTGTCTCAAACACTAAGACAGGTAGGCACTCGCTTCACACTGGAGCTCTAAATTCCGGCACAACCCACAGTCACACAGAGGGGTGGGTGCACCTCACTCAACCCTAAGGTAACACGATGCAACCAGAGTCGGGAGTTAGTCCTAAGGAGTGAATCTACCACACTCAGTACCGACACCCCACAACGAATTACACGACTGGAAGGTGGGCAGAATCGGAACTTTCCGAGCTTTTCCATCAAGAAGAAAACCAGTATGGGCCATTAGTAAAAGCTATAAGGGTAAACTTAAACATCGGGCATTATTCGTGACCCATAATGAACACCTTCAAATTTTCTGAAAGATCGGCCAAATACTTTGAGATATTCCATAAAAAAAAAGAAAAAAACCGTTACAGGCCGTTACAGCCGTTAGTAACAGCTATAACGGGGTAAACTAAAACACAGGGCATCATCCGTGACCCATAATGAATATATCTGCTAATTTTCACAAAGATCGGCCAAGTACTTTCGGAGATATTCCATAAAAAAAAAAACCGTTACAAGCCGTTACAACCCTTAGTAACGGCTATGACGGTAAACTAAAACATCGGGCATTATTCGTGACCATAATGAAGATACAGGTTACAAATTTATGGGTCACGGCCAAGTACTTTATTAGATATTCCATAAAGAACGAAAACCGTTGCAGGCCGTTACAGCCGTTAGTAACGGCTATACCGGGGTAAACTAAAAGAGCTGGCATCATCCGTGACCAATAATAAACACACCTGCTAATTTTCACAAAGTTCGGCCAACTACTTTCGGAGATATTCCATAAAGAAGAAAAACCTTTACAGGCCGTTAGTAACGGCTATAACGGTAAACTAAAACATCGGGCATTATTCGTGACCCATAATGAACACACGACAAATTTTCTGAAAGATCGGCCACGTACTTTTGGAGATATTCCATAAAAAAGAAAAAACCGTTACAGGTCGTTACAGCTGTTAGTAACAGCTATAACGGGATAAACTAAAACATCGGGCATCATCCGTGACCCATAATGAACACACCTGCTAATTTTCACAAAGATCGGCCAAGTACTTTCGGAGATATTCCATAAAGTGGAAAAACCGTTACAGGCCGTTACAGCCGTTAGTAACAGATATAACGGTAAACTAAAACATCGGGCATTATTCGTGACCCATAATGAACAGACCTACAAATTTTCAGAAAGATCGGCCGAGTACCTTTTGAGATATTCCATAAAGAAGGAAAACCGTTACAGGCCGTTACAGCCGTTAGTAACCGCTGTAACGGTAAACTAAAACATCGGGCATCATCCTCGATCCATAATGAACATATCTACAAATTTTCAGAAAGATCGGCCCGGTAGTTTTGTCTGGGGCGAGTGGAACACATTTTGACCATGGACGGACGGACACACAGACACACGGACACACAGACAGCATTTCTTCGTTCCCATTCTAAAGTACTCCCTGTTCTATAAGACTGGGAGTACAAAAACCCACTCTGACAGGCCAACAGTGAGACCGCACGGGACTCCATCCTGAAGGTGTGAACTAAACAGTCCCACTAACTTGAACCCGGTGTAACAGCCCGTTCTTACCGCCCTCTGGAACTTACCCCGGGTAAGTCTGGGCTAGCCTGCTTTTACCCACGGGGTCATTCTAGGACTAGCTAGAACTTACCCTCCCTAGTTGGAAACTTACCCCCGCGGGGAATCTTCCTCCACCCCACCCCACCCTTCAAACAAGAGAGGATTATTCAGGGTTTTCCTCTGCCTTTTCCCAATGCGCACACCTGCCTTTAAAAAAAATTATGTCAGCCTGCATACCCCCCCCCCCCCCCCCCCCCCCCCCCCCCCCTTTTCCTATATACAGTCAGTTGGGTTTAGACGAAGTGTAGTTCTAGACTCTTCTCAATAGATGCACAGGTTCCTACTTTCCCACCCCCCCCCCCCCCCCCCACCCCCCCACACACACACACACACACACCCTGGTTCACTAACAGATACGTATTGACACTTCTCGCGCTAGCTTACATGCGTGGGTCAATATTCGGGTGTGTGAGTACGCCCGTGCATGCGTGGTGGGAAAGAAAGACGGCTGCATGCCTATGTGACCAAGTGCCAATGTGACCAAGCGTAGTTGTGACAAAATGTCGTTGTGACCACGTGTCGTTGTGACCAAGTACCGTTGTTGCTTCATCCTGGTTTGCCTCTTTTTATTTTACAGCTGTTTAGAGTCTCTTGAGTACCTGTGTACCTTAGCTTGTACAATGCAGATGACTAGTGGTCAGTGTGCCACTGACTACTGGTCATTATGACGTAAATCGGAGATTTTAACTATTAAACAGCTAATTAGTGTTTCCCGAGTGCTTGTGTACCTTGTACAATGTAGATTTGTGGTCAGTGCCACTGACCACTGGTCACTATGACGGAAATCAGATATTTCGACTATTTTACAGTTGATCAGTGTCTCATGAGTGTTTGTATACCTTGTGCAATGCAGACAACCAGTGGTTAGTGTCAATGACCATTGGTCACTTTAACGTATATCAAAGATTTGAACTATTTTTACAGCTAATTAGAGTGTCCTGGATGCCTGTATGTAGATGACTGGGGGGGGGGGGGGGGGGTCAGTTCCAACTAGTCCTGGAATGACCCTGGGGGTAAAAGCAGGCTAGCCCAGACTTACCCCGGGATAAGTTCCAGAGTGTGGGGGGGGGGGGTAATAATGGGCTGTTACACCGGAATACTTTTCCGCTATGGGAGTCAAAGCATGCCAATAGCCTGTCCTCAGGCTATAAAAGTGAAATCCCAACAAGAAAGAAACTGCGACTGGTAGTCCCCTCACGCAAATATCACTTTGAGATAGCCCTATTCAGTGCCAAAGAAATGTTAAAAAACACTGAAAATGAGACCTTTAGATGGTCCCTTCTGCTTGCGCGGCAACTATGCCACTGAAGCAACTCCCTAACACGAACAACTGACCACACAGGGCCTACCAAACATGTGCCAGTAAAACTCCAGCAGAGCTCTCAACAATCCTTTAACCAATGAAGGTCAGGACAATAGTAAGGGATTAAACGGACCCCTTACATCAGAAACTCAACACAGAGAGTAAGATCTCGAGCAAGCCAACGAAGGCTATTTTACGATCGGCGAATGACCGCACTATTCTACCTCAAATTCCCAGAAATGCGAAAGCAATTACTGCCAACGAAGGCACCAATTCTCGAAACAATACTCGGTTTCCTGAACACACTGATAAAACGCCCCCACTCAAAGTGGTTCTTCCACAGAATAGATCGAACGCACACGTCGCTACATGGTAAGCGGCTCCCTAACTGACTTGGTTAACGCTACGGACCTGGATCGGATGCACAGAAAACGGTCGATTACCCTATACACATTCAAACAACTGGCGAAAGTACGTGTCTGAACGGTATCAAAATAAGGCAAAGCACGGCCTTTGGTTTGGCAAACACCACACAAGAGGTCACGGCAAGTGTGCGGATTATGGTCGAACTAACGCACAAGCGAGGCTACGGCGCCGTAAACGATGAAAACCGAATGGCCAAGGCCAGGATGCCGGGAGGGAAACAAGGCGCTGTTCTGATTTCTGAATCCGATCGAACGTCGGGTCCAGATGGTTAAACTTACGGCCTAGCCCGGCAAAACCTTCGGGACAGTTATGGAAACGCACGTCCTATGACTTGATAAACTCGGCAGCGACCTTACCGTAAACAAGGTAAGGGAGGTCGTGCACACCCAGGGTAGAATGGGAACACTGGCCGACGACCAGGCCGCCCTACTTACACCTTACTGTAAAAGATCCTGCCTGGCAAAGCCAACCAACTCACAGATCTCACACACTCACTAATATACTACCAGTGTACATAGATCTTTTTACTGCCTTTACAGACATCCATACTGGTGCACATACACTACCTAGTGTGGGCTAAAGAAAATGATGTTCCCTAACATCAACGAACTAACGAGAGGGATAAAACTATTGTAGGTGAGTGTAATCGAGACAGCAAGAGGCAGCCTAAGCAATGCAGGATAGCCCTGTTGCTGATTATTCAAAGAACCCTGTCTCCTAGTGTATCCATCAACCAATACACATATCACATAAGTTTCCCAAACAAAACTACAACGGAAACGCGACGCAGACGACCGAACACCCCATACTGAACCGCGATAACCAATGGGATGGTCGAAGAAGAGGGACACCAATCTCCTACCTAGCTCACCTTCAGACTTTTAAAGTTGTCAGGGGTACAGCCAAATCTGCCAACTGTCGACCAACCGAAACAAGCACTGGTATCAGCGAGCTGAAAGAGAAACCTATGCACTAGTCCCCCCCCCCAATCAAGACCACCCCGTACACCCAAAACAGAACCAACTACCTACTTATACTAATAATAGACGGAAAGTGGAATACACGGCATGGACGGAGAACACGCAACTAACAGAAACTATGTAATCCGGCGGAACGCAAGGCGGCAGACGGGTGCGGAGCTGTCACGGGCAGGCACTCCCCCCCCCCCACCACTCCAGGTGCCGAACGCTCCTGAGTAGGCCCCCTTCCACTCTAAGGCCTAACCCAACCAACCTCCTGCAACTAGATTAACAGAAAGATAGACAGAGCTCTCTCCCCGTGTCCGTCAACAGTGTGAGGCAACAGCGGAATTATCTGCCCCTCCCCGGCATCTCCACCAAAAATTGTCAAAAATGACAGGGTTCAGGAGAGGGGCCAGGCGGGATCCGCGAATCGCCACACACTCACGGACAAACACAAGGAGGCAAAGGAAAACAACTAAGACAACACTTATTACATATAGACAAGCACCAACAAAAAAAATCAGTCACACTCTGTGGGGAAGGGCCATACAGAAGAATAAAAAAGACAGAAGGAAAAGTAGAGGGGAGGAAAATGAAAGTCAGGAAAAAGTGCCTATAGAGAAATCTGAACTACCTACACGGGGTAAAAAGCAGAACACACTCCCAAAAGAAAAATATAATCCAAAACACCAACCCTTGGGACTTCCCCCACTCTATTACCACCCCTCCGCTATACCCAACATACAATGCTACCACCCCACTCATCCCAAAGATAAGGAGGGACATTCCTAGCACAAAGGATCTACTACACAACACGCACACACACACAACCAATACCAGAGATAAATATGTTGTGTTTTCTTAACTCCCAGCACACAGGAGCATGTGCCACACGTTGCATCAGTCACTTCCTTCAAAGGATAGCGAACCTTTGGCCAGAAATCCCAAGAATCGGGTTACAGTTTCTGTCGTTGCACCAGCACACATACAAGGGAAAGGGGAGACAGGCCACACTCTCTCCAGCAACAGTCACAAGACACAACACGAAGAGACTTGCCGTGGGAGCGGAGGACGAGAGTCCTTGCAGCGCCACAGAAGCCACACCGACGGGGTTCACGGTCCGGGGATCCGGCGGGAGTCCTCCAGCTGACGTCGATCTCCGTGGCTGGCGAGGCCTCGTGCAGGCCCTCAGCGGGGCTCGATCTCGACCAGGATGGCGTCAGCAGCCCAGTGCTCCCAGGCAGGAAGGTGCAGTGGAGGTGGAAGACTAGGAAGGTGGAGAAATGGGCAGATGTCCAAAAGATGGGCCGAGGCACCAAGGACGGTGATGAAACGAACTCTGCAAGCCAATCATGGTCTGTATATAGTTCCAGAATATGGAGCTGCGTGGGGTGTCTTATGTGACTACGCTAGGAGAGGTAAACACTGTCAAACCCCCTCCCTCCTTGCTAACTTGCTCCGACTTACAGGGAAGAGACCTAATTTGCTATGTGTTGACTGTTCCTTTTTTTCCTTTCTCCAAGTAAATTCTACTATTAGCCCAAAACCCCTCCTCTGCTTACAAAGTGAGAGACTGCAATCAATAAAAAAAACAATTATGGGGAAATGATATCCAAACTCCACCTCTCTAATTCCTTTTTCCCCTCATCTCCGGAGGAAGGATTATAGGTTGACAAATCGCTATACACAAAGAAAAAACAAATGAGCGAGCATGTGATATTTTGTTTACACAACTCTGAGGTTAACCAGAAATCACAGAGGGGCTGAAAGTCTACGCCCAGTTTCACGATTCAGCAAAATTTCTATATCAAAACTCACAGCATCTACAATGCACAAAGTTTGCTAATAATTTGCTAATAAAGTTTGATTATCAAAATTTTTGCTCATCAGCATAATCATACGACATACACGCATCAAAACTGAGCAATGAAATAATCCTACCCTGAATCAACCAATTCAACATGTAATATTCAATACCCTCTCCATGCACACCTCCCTTCCCCCCCACCCTCTCATTTTTACACAGACGAACAGGAACACAACACAGACAAGGAGCAGGGCGATGGAGAGTGCTGATGGGGGAACGCGAGCGCCGCCCGAGAATTTAGTGGGCTCCGCACTCGCCTGGATGCACGCCGCGCGCTCACGACCAAAACTTGACAAAACAAACACGTAGCTGGGATCTACGGTCCAGTGGCAAGCGCAAACATACTGTACATAAAAAAAAACTGCCATGGGAGAAGATTTCGGCCTGTCTACAGTTTTCGCACACATAATTAACTGAGAGGAATTCACGTAACAGGGCCAACTGTGCGGTCACGTCTCTCGGTCAAAAAACGAAAAGGAAAAACAAAAAAACAACCTTTACACTGACTGGCTTGATACCAAGCCGTACTATGATGGAACCAAAACAACTTTGGTCCCCAGAACTCTAAATAAACAGACTTTCAATTTACAATAACTGGGTTTTTGTAAGAGTAACGCGCATTTTATGACATGAAACTGTACACGCCCAATCATCTGCTAAGGGCTATGACCAGAGAACCTCAAATTTCCAGACTTCCGACGAAAAATACATTCTAACCCAACAGCAAACCATACGGAACAATACTGTACCAGCAGTTTGTGAGCGGGATGGCGAGGGTAGGGTGGGACACCCAGTGTCTCCTGTCTCGACCCAGGCGAAGGGCAGGCAGGCCGGCACCAAAACGTACGTCACAACGAAGTGACCAGGAACTCTTAAGGATCCCCACCGAAGGCGTTCGCCAAACCAGGAATGGTTTCAAGAAGATTGTCTAGACTGAGGATCGTGATCCTCCGACATCCTTTCCACCTCTGTCTCTCCCAAACCAAACCCAAACCCTACAGCTGAGCAGTTCACACATGCAGTCAGTCATGCAGGGAAGTTGGGAAACCGCACGGGCTGCACGTGCAACTGAAAAAAAAAAACAGACCCTACTTGTGTGGATGGAAACTTGATCTCACTCTCAAAAAAAAAAAAAAAAACGACCCAGTTACAAAAAAAAAAAAAAAAATGAAGAACGTAGAGGGGGGATGAGGGAGGTCCCGTCCACGGGCGGTTCACATATGCTAAGAATAAAAAAGAGTAGGGAAGAAAGGACACACACACACACAGAGAAATCGGGTTGCGAAAAGCACGGTTTCGTACTCCTAAAAGAGGATAGAAGGAAAAAAAGTTTAAAAAAATCAACACTAAATCACTATAAAGAGACACTGATCCCTTATGAAAGAAACGAAAGGAATATAAAGGAGTACGGAATGTATAGAACGTATCCAAAAGTGACTAGGGAACAATAAAACCATTAACTGAAGAGAACTCTACGTTGACCTATCAAGAAAGAGTTCAAAAGCTGAGCCGTCCGTGACATTCTTCTTCTTCTTCTTTCCTGTTAAGGGTGGAGGAAGAAAGAAGGGGTGGAAGATGTCAACTGTGAGGGAGGGCTGGAGGAAAGGAATGAGGGGGAGGGGGGTGTGCGATGGTGAAACGAGTTTGTGAACGTGTGTTTGGAATACGAGTGAGGGGAAAAGAGTACGGGAGAGAAGAGAGGGAAGGGGGCGGGAGGTGTGTGTGTGTGTGTGTGTGTGTGTGTGTGTGTGTGTGCGTGCGTGCGTTCGTGTGTGTGTGTGTGTGTGTGTGTGTGTGTGTGTGTGTGTGTGTGTGTGTGTGTGTGTGTGTCCGTGTCCGTGCGTCTGTGCGTGCATGCGTATATGTGTGTATATATGTATGTGTTTATATACATGTGTGTGTCCACGCGCGCACATGTGAAAATAAAATCTGGATTTATTTTCCCGCGAGATCTTGTCGGAACGATGCGTCGCTATTAGGAGACCGAAATTGACTATACCGAACGGAAAGAATCGTGTCTGCAACACCACAGCTTCTGCGGCATCTACTATTCATTGAATGGCACCTATTGTTGAACTGTTTACTAACACGTTCGGACAGTGATGCAAGTCTGGCATCATTATCTGCTATCGAAATGATGTGGCGTCAAAATTAAAGGCTGTTTAGAGCTCTATCCGCCAGGCTTATCACACTGCACAGAGAGAGAGAGAGAGAGAGAGAGAGAGAGAGAGACAGACAGACAGACAGACAGACAGACAGAGACAGAGAAAGAGAGAGAGAGAGAGAGGCAGGCAGACAGACAGACAGACAGAGAGTGAATCAAGACTCACAGATTCAAATGTTTTATTCATAAAGATCATACTTTAGAATGGAGATATATATTACATTGTGATTCATGTCGAAAATTGATATTGGTTATCTATATATATATCTAGTCATATACATACTTCGCCTGTTCAATGCTTTTATATGACTGAATAGCTAACTGTGTTACAGTGTTTTCATTCGATGACGACATTACCAGGCTTAATTTGAAAAGACAAGGATTATACTTTCGTGGGATGAATTGCTTTGTAAGTTCTTTTATTACTGGACAAGCCAATACAAAACGAAGTCCATCCCCTTCGTATTTCGACATAATGGACAGATAAAATTTCTTTTATAGGACTGTCTGTAACAAAAACAGGGGAGAGAGAGAGAGAGAGAGAGATAGAGAGAGAGAGAGAGAGAGAGAGAGAGAATGAGACAGAGAGGAAGGAGGGAGAGGGGAGAGAGAGAGACAGAGACAGAGACAGAGAGAGACAGACAGACAGAGAGAGAGAGAGAGAGATGAAAAGACGGTAAGACTTTGACTGGAAATGAAAGATTGAAATAAAACATAGAAAGAGAGAAAAGGAGACATGAAAAAGTTGAAGAGAGAGAGAGAGAGAGAGAGAGAGAGACACACACACACACACACAGAGACAGAGAGAGAGAGGGATGAGAGAGATAAAAAGACGATGAGGTTTTTTTGACTGGAAAAGAAAGATCAAGATGAAAAAATAGAAAGGGAGAGGGAAACATAAAAAGACTGTAGTACAAAACAGATTCTCTCTCTCTCTCTCTCTCTCTCTCTCTCTCTCTCTCTCTCTCTCTCTCTCTCTCTCACACACACACACACACACACACACACACACACACACACGCACGCACGCACGCACGCACGCACACTTATTCAGATAAAGGCCTAGGCCCCTTACTGAAGGGGGATGTTCACACACAACTAAGCGAGAGAAAAGCCAGTGACATATACCAAATCAACAATTAATAGACGAAATAAGATTCTTCATTGTATACACTGAAAACTAACATTCTAAGAAGTAACGATTTTCAGCCTATTTTGCGCCAGATAAATATACATTGCTAAATTTTTCATTGTAGTCTCATGGTGTGACGACATAAGTAAAGTTAACCTGAAATTGCATGGAGCCTTATAGTATTTCGGTTGTATAAATTTTTCTCTAAAGATCATTCAGGGCAGGGCAGCAAAATAAAAAAGTGCAATTCATCTTCTTTTCCAATGTTGCATAGACGGCATGTAAGCATATTTTCATTCCTGACGCTGTATCTTAAGCAATGGCATGCAATACGAGACACACCAAATCGAAACTTGGTCAATTCACTTTTTATATATCTATTCATTTTTAGATCAATATACAGTTCTCTCAAATGAGTAGTTTTAAACAACCTGTACTGTGCAAATCTGTCACTAGTATATATGTGATCATGCCAGTCCTGCCATCTACAATCAATAATTCTTTGCCTAAAAGATGTTAAAAACCTGATATATTTTGGGCACCCTGGTTGTCCCAGACATAGGAAAATCCATAAGAATTTAAACAATGACGAACATTTGTAACCAAAGTCCTCTTCCCATGAGAATCTAAATTCAATAACATTTTGTATGCCTTAAACGGCAGCCTATCTCATTCATTCTGGGTCAGTTTCAGCCAATACTTAATACATTTCATGTATGAATTGAGGTAAATTGGATATCTGCCTAGTTCACCATAAACAAGATCATTTGGCGTTCGACTATCGACATTAAGAAAGCGTTTCAATGCAAACAAATGTACTTTTTCTATTTCTGTCGTTTTTTCAAAAGCCCATATTTCCGCACCATACTGTAGCATTGGCTGAATCTGAGAGTCAAATAGTTTACTAAAGACACTGAAAGCATTGCAATCTAATTTATATAAGACATGTAGCAAGAAAATAACCGCTTTCTTCCCTTTATTAGCTATACTTTGGCACGCAAAACTAAAACTGAGTCTTGTTGAGAAATAGATTCCAAGATACTTATACGCATTTACTACTTGTACTCTCTCATTTCCATACGTCCATTTCTCATTTGCCGACAAATACCCTCCCTTACGAAAAATAATAATATTAGTTTTCTTCATATTTACTTTACTTTCAGTTCTAATTTACTTGCAGCATTATATAAATTATTTAATTGTCTCTGTAAACCCACTACTGTTATAGACAATAGAATAATGTCATCAGCGAAAAGTAGGATAAATAAATTCTATAAGATCAAACGTAACTCCATGAAGACCATTCTCAATTATTTCCAAAGCCAGTTCATTTATAAAAAGTGTGAAAACAAAACAGGACTACAAACATCACCCTGCTTGACCCCTCGTGTACAGTTCAACGCATCAGACAGTGTTGCCCCAGACCTTACTCTTGCCTTTACTTCGTTATACATGCTTTTAACACAACGATACAACTTACCCTTAATTCCGTTTTTGATCAGAACTGGCCACAGTAACCTTCTAGATATAGAATCGAATGCCTTTTCGAAATCCACAAAAGCAACATATAACTTTCTATTATAGGCGAATTGTTTTTGGATAGCAGCAAACAAAGTAAAAATATGATCGATTGTCGAATATCCCTTTTTAAATCCGGCTTGGTACTCACCTGTAATATCATTCTGGGTAATCCATTCCTGTAATCTACTATTAACATTGAACTGTATAATTTGCTACTAATGTCACATAAGGAAATACCACGATAATTGTTAACGTCATTGACATGACCTTTCTTATATAAAGGAATGATTACTGATTCTGTCCAATTATTCGGAAAAATTCCTTTCTCAAATAAATAGTTAATAGTGAGACTAGGAAATTAACAACTGATTCACCAGAATTTTGAAGAACTCACTTATAAGTCCATCTGGACCAGCTGATTTACCATTCTTTAGCTTTCTAATGGCAAGGAAAACTTCTGCTCTCGAAATTGGCCTGTCCAGCACATTGTCTTCATTGTCTTCAACGTAGTTGATATCAATTATCTCTTCTTCGTCTTTTTCAAAAAACACTTTTGAAATGATCAAACCATTCATTCATTCATACATATATCATTTAAAGGCTGGGGTTTCTTTTCGAGATCTTGTGCATTGTGTCCCAAAGTCTTTTGACTTTTTTACAGAGTTTTGCCAATTCATTTACTAACGATTCGTTATGATCTTTCTGTTTTTTATATTTAGGGTTCTTATACTCACGTCTTGCAATGCAAAACTGGCTTCTAATATTAATATCCAATGTTGTTCTAAACCATCTCAGCAGTCTTCGTACTCCACGTCTCGTCCGTCTACATTCTTGGTCGAACCATTCCTTCTCTTTGACTTTTTTACCTACCAAGATTTTTCTCTTCATATGAACAGCTTGTTCTTTAATAATCTGATTGAACATGTCAAGGGATTTATTCACATCTCTATATATAAAAAGCTTCTGCCATATCTAATTTCTGCTGCACACGATATGAGCTCATAGACATAGTAAATCGTTCCGCATACATTTCTTTCCAACAATATTTTGTCACAAATTGAGCTCTTTCTACACTTGGTTTTCTGTAAATACATTCTTTTTCTGTTTGCCTTTGAATGGATAACAAAAGGGGTAAGTGATCAGATTCGATTCTTTCAAGAA
>JADBJO010000096.1:135799-145799 GCA_016801955.1 Conus betulinus | reverse complement strand
GCAGGATCTAGATGAAGAGGACGAGACCCTCTGGGGTGGAGCGTCGCTCATGCTATCAGTGCCTCGAAGCAGTTATTGCCAGGGACTTATTAGATGATGTCCATAGTATGCTGAATCCAAACAAGCGCCACTGAATACTTGGAGACAGTGCAGAGTCTTCTTTGGTTGGCTGCCTTATACAGTGGTAGCTTCCATGAGGATTGCCATAGCTGAGGGGTGTGATAGGACAATTTTTGGTGTGTGCGTGGGGGATAGCTGAAATGTCAGTTCTCACAGTTCTTTACCATTGAAAAAGGGTTTAAAGCCCGAAACGTTTGGTTGATCTTTTCCTTGGACTACATTTTCCATCCTGTTTTTTTTTTCATTTATTTTTTTCATTGTGTAATCCTGTGGTCAAATTAACCTTGATGAAATGTCAGTGTTGAAGTAACGCTGCCAAGAAGCTTGGAAGATGAGGTCAGAAAGGCGAAAAAAGAAGCAGGCTTAGAAAAGTGGGAAAAAAGGTAAAAATAAAATTAAAAAAAAAAAAAAAACACGAAGATCAATGTATCCTTTCGTCCTGGTAGTTTTGTACCAGCTTGCAGACCGAACCCCAAATAGCAATGGCTTAAAGGAGAAGAACATTAGGCAGTTGAAGTTTATCACATTTGTGTTCTGTTCCTTAAATGTATTTACGTTTTTAGTCATTATATAGTAAAAGAAATAATTAGAATGCGAGAGAGCGAGCGAGCGAGCGAGAGAGAGAGAGAGAGAGAGAGAGAGAGAGAGAGAGAGAGAGAGAGAGAGAGAGAGAGGTGAAGGAAAGTGGAGGCAATGACGAATAGCCTATGTCTGCTGGTAGCGATATATGTGCAGACTTTCTTCTCAAGGAAAAGAATGTTTGTTGTGTACTGATCATGACATGTACATGTTTGGAGATTAAGAACATTCGGCTGAGCTCTTCCTTCTCAGGACAACACGCCAGAATAAGTATAACATCCCACATCAAAATCAACTAAAGTCAAGGGAGTTACATTGGCATGTGAAATTAAGCAGACAAAAAAAACCTTAAGACAGCAATACAATTACAAGAGTGCAGCTTTACTTCTCATTTAAATGCGTATATCTAGTCTTAAATGCATAGAATATATACATTGCTAAATTTCTTAAGAGCATGACGTCTTCAGATTGTAGCATTCGAGCTAAGCATTCTTCATTAATGGATGTATGTTGGTAATACTTTAACAAATATTTTTCTCTTAGAAATGCATATGTTTGACATTCTAACAAAAAATGAAGCTCACTTTCTATCCTATTACAAAACGGGCATTTCTTTGATTTTTTTCATTATATCTATTATTTATATTCAGATCACACATTCCAAGTCTTAATCTAGTTAAAGCATAACGAAATTTACTAATAGTGATAACTGACAGGTACTTTTCTGATTGGAAGGATGATTTGAAAGACATATATGTGCTAAACCGTTCACTTTGAGAAAGTTTTGAATGCCAATCTTGCATGTAACAATCGATCATTCTCTGCTTTAATTCTTTAAGAAAAATAGTTTCATTCCCAACCCCTCCATTGATCCAAACATCTGAAAAACCAAAAGTATCAAGACATGTTTTAACAGATATAGACCAGTTATGACAATTAGAGTGCCCATGAGTAAATTCGGGAATCTTATTCAAGATCATGAGATGTGCCTGTTTAGGAAATCTATGGATAGACATACTTTGGAGTTTAAACCAATATTTTATTGACTTTATAGCAGTGTCAATATACAAAGGGTACCGGCCTGTTTCTCCATATATCATTGTGTTTGGACTTTTGCGACTAACACCTAACAAGCGCTTACATGCAAACAAATGAACAGATTCAATCGACTGAAATTTAGTTAATCCCCAGAGCTCCCCTGCGTACAATAACATTGGTTTTATTTGTGAATCAAAAAGTTTGAAAAATATTGACAAATCCATGCTTCCTAGAGCCCACATTGTTTTGAAAATTTCTGCAACTTTATGTTTGCTCGTCTAACGTATTCATCTAATGCAATATCAAAACCCATTCTAGTGCTAAGAGTAAAACCAAGATATTTGTAGCTATTAACTACTTTCACTTCTCTCCCTTTATAGTGCCAACATTCAGTTTTAGACAAATGACCCCCTTTTCTGAAAACAATGATTTTAGTTTATCTAGGTTCACTGTTAGATTTAGGATGTCAGATGCTTTCTGTAATTGTCTAACTGATTTTGGAGCCCACTGGGGTGTAGAAGAAAACAAAACAATGTCATCAGCGAATAATAAAAGGAATATTTCTTGTAATCCGGGTAAAAACTGAAATCCATGTTTACCGTTCTTTGTTACATTTTCAGCTACCTCAGTAATTAATAAAGAAAACAATAAAGGTGACATTAAACAGCCTTGTTTCAGTCCCGAGGGGCACACAAAGAAATCTGACACTTCTGGGCCCCAACGAACACAACTCTGGACAGAACTATACATGCCTTTTAACATTCTGATCATTTTTGAGGAAGCTTGAACCTTTTGGAGTATTTTCCAAAGCATGTCTCTGTCTACTGTGTCAAAGGCTTTTTGGTAGTCTATAAAAGCTACGTAACATTTTCTACTTTTATGTCCAAACAAATAAGACTTTATCATTGAAACGAGTGTAAATATATGGTCTACAGTAGAGTATTGTTTGCGAAAGCCAGCCTGTTCTTCACTTATTTTGCCTTCTTTTTCTGCCCATTATACAATCTCTCGTTCAATACTGATGTAAAGACCTTACTAACTACACTAAGTAAAAAGAAATGCCTCTATATTTTCAGGATTAAGAGCATCGCCTTTCTTAAGTAGAGGAATAATAACTGATTTGGTCCATAATACTGGGAAAACCATTCTTGTATATTTGATTAAATACTTTTGTCAGAAAGGGTGTTATAATGGGCTGGGCTGTTTTTCAAATATTCAGCGCAGATATCATCTAATCCCGAAGCTTTATTAATTTCAGTTTCCCTTATTGCCTGGTGCACTTCACTGTCTGTTATCTCATCATCTAAATCGGGAATATAATCGTTTTCTTCGTGCTGGCTTCCGTCCTGCTCTATAGCTGAGTCGGCACGTGTCAACTCGCGATCTCCCGGTGAAAAAATCGTTTCAAAGTGTGCTTTCCACGTGCCAATTGAGATAGAGGGCCGATCCATTTTTTTTTTCTTTTAATGCTACGTACAGTTGACCAAAACTTATTAGAATCGTTTTTATTTCGAATTAAAGTTTCAAATACATCTTTTCTGTAACTTATTCGCTTCTGCCTAGAGTGTCTTGATAATCCGACCTTTTCCGTAAGTATGCACACTGATCCGTTGCGCGCTGAGTGCGTGTGCACTGAGCAAGCGCTCTACCGGCCACCCTCTTCTTATGTAAAACAAACCGAGTCAAACCATTTCTTAGCTTGCCGCGCGCGTGCTGAAGCCAGATCGTCTGTTGCATACATTGCCCAGCTTTTAATAGAAGGCCCGTGAATTTTTCAACAGCCGAGTCAATATCACATTCAACAACATTCCTACTGTCATTTAGAATCATCGTAGCTTCTTCTGATCTTAGGAAATCCAAAAAAGATATTAGCTTTGGTTCCATCCCACTTTATTTTTTGAAAAGGCTCTCGATTAATTTCTGCATTCGGTTTCTCATTATATTTAGTATTTAGATATAGCACGACAGGCATATGCGGGGATTCAACCCTATTTTCGACGTTAAATCGAATAACTTCTGACAGTAAATCCACAGAGCACACAACAAAATCAATCACGCTATTTCCGCGTTCAGATAAAAAAGTAAAATGACCTTTTTTGTCTCCTTCACACAAACCATTTAAAGGCGTCAACCTAAACATAGAACATAAATCAATCAGGGCTTTTCCAAAACAATTAACAACATTATCCATAGTATTTCTCACATAGCATTCCCCACTCTCTTGCACACTCTCCTCATCCATTTCAGTGGTCTCTAAACTCCAATCACCAATCCTGGCATTGAAATCACCAGCGACTACAAGATAATCGTCTGCTCTTCTTTCATATCTCTCTAAAATAAATTGCTCTAAATTTTCAAGATTGTTTTTAAATTCCTTTTGTTTGTAGTATTCACTATCACAGGATGATTGTAAATGCCAACAAACAGTACGTCTTTGTCAAAAGTGAAGATTTTTCTACACACTCTGACACAAACAATGTTATCCAGCCAGTTTCTACAATCTGAATGCAGTGTTCTAGTGATTTCTTTATTAGTAACACAGTACCTCCTGATCTTCGGCCCATTTTTGACAACTTGAGACCAGGACTATGCACAACAATAAAGTTTTTGAAGTGAATAGAAAAATCAAAATCCGGAAATGTATATAAGTTTCAAGAAGACACATAATATCAAAAGAAGTAATGTAATTAATACAGTCTGGATCTGTTAATTTAGAAATAAGCCCATCAACATTCCATGAAATGCAAGAAAGAGAATCACGTTTTTTTATTTTATCATCGTTACGGAGGAGGTACTGGGGTGGGGGTATTTCCTTGGAAAGCAGCTGTCTGGCGATCCCTAGTGGTGGGAGGCCCAGGCGTGGCGTTCCTCCGGCTCAGGAGTTCGGTCCTAGGTGGGGCTTCACGGTGTGGTTTTCACATGTAGTTTCCCTTTGAGGAAGTACCCAAATTTCCCCTCCTGTTTCAGTTGTCTCAGCTGTGCCGATGAGAGAGAGAGAGAGAGAGAGAGAGAGAGAGAGAGAGAGAGAGAGAGAGAGAGAGAGAGAGAGAGAGAGAGAGAGATTCAAGGGAAAAATATCAAATCAAGATGATATACACCAAAAGACGTAGCAGTCGAGCACTAACACAATCATTACAACTTAAAAGTTATGCTTAACTTACACTTGCATGCAATATTCTAAGGAGTGCGGAACGATTTCCAAATGATTCAAATCGGGAAAGAAAGAAGAGACACACAAACAAAACCGAAAAAAAAAAAAAACAACAACAGTGACTGACATAATTATAATGCATAGCTTATACAGCGCGATCAAAACTCTGTCTGTCTGTCTGTCTGTCTGTCTGTCTGTCTGTCTGTCTCTGTCTGTCTCTCTGTCTCTCTCTCTCTCTCTCTCTCTCTCTCTCTCTCTCTCTCTCTCTCTCTCTCTCTCTCTCTCTCTCTCTCTCTCTCTCTCATCACACACACGTTATTCCAGATATCTAATATTTCAGTTGTTGTTCTGAATTCCCTTGTTGACTTTTGGCACCCGAGAAAGCCAAGCTCGGACATAATTGTAATTCTATCTGGCAGCGAAAGGGGTTGTTGAGAGAGCAAAATCATTTCTGATTACACACTTTTAATTTCATTGGTTGCGTTTCTTTCCAGCACACTCTAAACAGCTTCAAGAGAAACAAAACGAGGTTCGAGTGGATACAGCATTCAACGTCGTGTTATGGTTCAACACGTTCTGTGTCATTTTCACTCTGAACTCTGAATTCTCCAGCATTATAATTATGCGCACTCTAGATGACCGACCATCTTTCGGGCTAAAGTTGTACGTGTCTTCCCATCTGCCTTTGCTAACCTCTCCACAAACACATGTAATTACCGTGCGGTATGATTACCCATTCTACGAGGAACAACAGCGCAAAGAGGCAGAAGGAGAAGAAGACAGAAAGAGATGGGAGGACAACATCAGTGCATGGATTGGCCTCACACTCACCAATTGTCTTAGAGCGTCTGAGAACCGGGAGAAGTAGGGGAAAGCTGGTTGCAAAGTCTCCTGTGGCGCCCCAATGGTCTTCAAGACTCCGGGATAGGTGATGGGTGAAGGTGATAATTACCTAGTCACCAGCCTATTCACCTACTTATCTACCTGTCTATCTGCAGACATTCTGGTTGTTTATCAACACACTAGTGACAGGGTATATCTATCTCTCTGTCTAGGTGCCTATCCTACTTCATCTCCTACGCTTCCTACTTCCCTCTAGCCTGCATAACACACAGGCACCCACGCGCAGCTAAGCAACTGTTCTGTACTTTTTTGTTTGTTTGTTGTGTCTTACCTGTGGAAGTCTTCAGGGTCGAAACCCGATGCTACTGTTTTGTCATTCGTCCGTTCGATTCGTTTGGCTGTTTAACAACCTTTCTTTCTACCCATTTGTTTGACACTTTCACCCCCGTAGTCATGCAACTTGCTAACCTGTTTCTGTGACAACAGTTTGAAAGAAAAATAGAATATATCCAAAGAAAAGTTCCAAACGAAAATGGAACCTTTTCTACGAAAACTTTTTTTTTTTCATTTTTTTAAAGTTTGAAACATCAAAACACCTATTCTTATAAAAGTTTGGAATCAAACTGGATCATATTCCAAGAAAAAACTTAAACAAAAATACAACCTATTCTAAGAAAAAGTTGAAAGAAAATGGAAGCTATTTCTACGAAAAGTTTTGAAACACAAACCGGAACCCATTCTGAGAAAAGTCCGAAAAAAGGTGGAACCTATTCTCAGAAAAAGTCTGAAACAAAAAAAAAAAGGAACTCATGAAAAAAAGTTTAAAAAAAATCAAAAAAATGGAGCCCCCCCCCCCCCCCCCCCCCCCCCAAAAAAAAAAAAAAAAAAAAAAAAAAAATGCGAAGTATCCTGAGAAAATTTTGAAACAGCAACAATAACAACAAAAGAACCTTTTCCACGACAAGCTGGAAACAAACAAATAAACAAATAAAAAGGGAACCTATTCTTGGGAATACGCAAATAAAATCCTAAAATTTGAAACCTATAATGAAACTACAAGTGCCAAAGTGTTCACAGACTAGCAAAGTGGAAACATTTCACAACTTATATCGCTCGGGAGAAGAAGAAGAAGAAGAAGAAACATCTGCACTCAAGGAAACGGGTCAAGAGTTCTCTCTCCCCCCCCCCCCCCCCCCCCCCCCTTACATCCTCCAAAAAGACAACACACATGGAGTTTAAAGGTCGAAACATGGGGCTGCTGATCACATTACACAGATGAAACGGTTGCTCAAGGAAATTCCCAACAGCTGTTATAACAAGCGACAGGGAGGCAAATGAACAGGAGGTAGAGCTAAACCGACCGCTCTGACCCGCTGCGGCAAAACGTACGATGCACGCCGTTTGGAACAGTCGCACGTGACACACACACGTGTGACGTAGGGTCCACGACTTTCGGGTGTTACCTTTGATTCAGTGGTCGGTCCAGCATCGAGATCAAATCCACCCCTCCCCCCAGCCCGCTTCCGGTAACCACAGCATACAAAATAGGTATTGTTCTTTGTCCATCTTTTTTTTTTTTTTTTTTTTTTTTTTAGCAGTTGACAATATTTTTGATTACATGAAATCAAATGGGTTCGGTTTATCTGCTCACAATTCAGTTCTTTATTCAGCTGTCATTCTCTTCTAGTCATTTTCCAGCTGTCATTCTATAGCTGTCATTCTCAAGCCGTTATTCTCCAGTCGTCATTCTCCAGTTGTCATTCTCTTGGAGATATAGGTATAGTGTCAGGTCCTCCCTCGCCCCCTCCACTCCCTCTCCCTGCCCTCCTTCCCCCACTCCTGGACTGGCTGGCCCCGTGGGCCATACATATCACATAAGGTGAGAGTGATCTGGACTTTAAATCTGAATACAACCTGACCTAAATAATGTACCAATCGATTTTAATGTCAAACAAAAAAAAAAAAAAAAAAGAAAAAAAAAAAGGAAAAAAAAAAGAGTCCCTTTTGGGTCAGGGCTAGGGCTCAGCATGGCTAAACTGCAATCTAAACAGGTCATCAACGTCAAGGTATACGCCCTGTCAGGCGCCATGCAAAGTCCGGCAGGCGATGGAATCCGCAGCTCAGTGGTCACATTCCGGGACTGAGAAGGACCAAGTTTCGGGTTCGATCTTCACGAATATAAAAGAAAGTTCTAGAATTATTATTATTAAGAGTATTGAAACATTCGTCTCTCCTCGGTTGGAAACCAAGCTTTAAGCGCGCTATACAATCCACGCTCTCGTTTACACAACAGGATGCCTACCTGCGCAGAGTCGACGGTAGAGCTGCCTGCTAGCGTTACGTACATTCAGTCGTTTCCAGTGTCATTCAGTCGATGTCTATCACTCATCCCCCCCCCCCCCCCCCCTCAGTCTGATACACCCCCCCCCCTCAGTCTGATCCCTCCTGATCCCCCCCCCCCCCCCCCCCTTATTATTTTTCGACTCCTCATGCACAGTGCATGCTATGTGTAATGTGTTATATCAGCACCTATCCCGGAGTCTAGAAGACCGTTGGGGCGCCACAGAAAACTTCGCAACCAGCTTCCTCCACTGCTCCCAGTTCTCAGACGCAGTTGCTGAGTGTGAGCCAGTCCATGCACTGATGTTGTCCTCCCATCTCTTTCTCTGTCTTCCTCTCCTTCTGCCTCCTCGCACTATTGTTCCTTGTAGAATGGTTTTGAAATTCGTACCAATGGCCAAACTGGCCTTTTCTTCCGAAGTTCAGGGACAGGAAGTATGTGTGTGTGCGTGTGTGTGCAAGATGTTACGCGCGCGTCCACTTAACGGGAACTTCGATTTACAGTCTCCCTAGAAAGACTCTTGGAGAAAGGGATCAGAACCCATGTTAACGTCGAGAAAAAGAAACACAACAAATAAACAAAAAACACACAAAATAAACCCCCTTGTATTGAAATGGCACTGGAGAGATTTGAACCCGCAACTCCACGACCACTAGGAACAATAGTCCGGTGCTTCACCAACTGAACTATTGTGGTCCCCTGAAATGCTTTCATTTGTCAGAGCTGCGTGTGCCAGCTAGAGGTATGACAGCATCTGAAGTTTAAAAAGGCCATCATGACTTTTTTTTTTCTCTTACGCACAGAAAGAAACTCATCATCGATAAAAACAGCGAAAACTGCAACCGTCACGACAACATAATTATTTGTTTTCACGGGTTCTGATGCGGTTCAGACGTCGCATATCCCAACCCAAAGAAAAAAGCATCACCTTCTGACTCTACTCAGCTATGAGTAGTGAAAACGGTTAACTATGACAGGTCATGTTTTTGGCTTTCAACAGTCCGAGCGTTTGTACAGCAGTCTATTTTTTCAAAGGCCCACAACTCGCGCAATGATACCGGTGATACCAGTGCACAGGCATATAAGCCGTCATCGCCTGTTTCAGTGGGTGATAATTACCCGTTTTCCTAGTAGTGAGAGAGAGAGAGAGAGAGAGAGAGAGAGAGAGAGAGAGAGAGAGAGAGAGAGAGAGAGAGAGAGAGAGAAAGAGAGAGAGAGAGAAAGAGAAAGAAGAGAGAGAGAGGAGAGAGAGAGAGAGAGAGAGAGAGAGAGAGAGAGCGAGAGAGAGAAGACAAGACAGGACAAGACAAATTCTTTATTATCGAAGGTAATAGATAAGCAAGCTCATGCTTATTTACATCCATCCATGCCCTCGCCCGACAGGGGAAAAAAACAAAACAAAACAAACAAAAAATAAAAACAATTTGCGAAATGGAAAATGAATAAACGACAAAAAAGAAAAAACAACAAGAAACAAACAAGAGACTGAACACACAAAAATTTTGAAAATACAGAAAATGGAAATAACATGAAAGAAACGTAACACACTTCCAATCTAATGATCCCCACCCAGAAAACGCCCCTCCCCCAAACACCCACCCAAACACTTGTACACTTTCGCAAACAAGCAACACACGAACATACATAGTAAGCACATACACACACACACACACACACACACACACACACACACACACACACACACTCACTCACACACACGTTCATGCTAACACACACACACACACACACACACACACACCCCCCTGGCCGTGACTGCACTGTTTTTCATAACAACAGCGAGACGTGGAGAACGAGTTTGTTTTTTCCCCATATCCCCAGTCTCCTTGCGGAGAGCTACAAAGGCTAAGAAGGAAGATGGTGGTGGTGTGTGTGGGTGTGGGTGTGTGGGACGGGGTGGAAAGGGGGAG
>JADBJO010000096.1:130000-134261 GCA_016801955.1 Conus betulinus | reverse complement strand
GAAAAATGTGAAGATTTGGGACTGACGGAAATGATCGGAAGAAAGATGCTAAGGTGGAAAGACGTTATGAAAATATGAGGAACTCTGTGGCTAGGGAGAGGTTAAAGAAAGAAGGAATTAGATTTGCCCAGGACAGGACTAGACGACAGACAGCGGTTCTTAAAGGACTGAGAGAAGAGGGCAGGTCAGGATACTTCGTCAGAGGCAAACTGTGCATCCGCGAAGGGAATAAAATACCAAATGGACAATACAACGCGCAACACGGAAGAAATGTTCAGGATGACCATGATGAGATGCCCAGGAGACGAAATGTGGTCGGGGATTACTGGGCACACAGTAAACAGAGGGGACAAGTCTGGGCGGGTAGAGACAGAGAAGGCAGTGGTGCCAGAGAGCTGGGACCTTGAGTGGGAGAGGGAGAGAGAGAGAGAATGAGACAAAATGAGAGAGTGAGTGAGAGAGATTGAGAGTGAGTGAGAGAGAGAGAAGAAGAGAAAAGAAGTGAAGCGGAAAGGAAGAAATATGGGAGTGAAAGTGGAAAGAACGAAAGAAAACTGAGCAAGGTTGATAGAAAACATGTGAGTGTAGATGAGAGTGAGGCGAAGAGTGAAAGTGGGAGTGTGATTTGAAACTCAGTTATCTTGGATAGAACTGGTACATGAAATAGGAGGGGGTTTGTCGGAAGAGGACAACGAAACGGAAGATGAGAACTGTCTGATGCAAAGAATGAAAGGATCGAGTGCAAGAAAAGATGTAGAAGAAGAAGGAAAGCATACGAGCGTGGTTACATCCAGAGATATGGATGGGAAAGTGCATGTGAGTGTGAAAGGGCAGTCAGATGGGACGAAAGAACTGAGCAGCACGAAGGATGACGCAAACTTGACCTCATTAACAGACAAACACAACACAGATAAAAGCCACGGGTCCGCACAGGTCCCCTTTCATTCGAGTGACCCCAAACAACAACAAACCGAGCAATTAACCAGCATTTGGGACATACCGGGGTCAGGGTCGAATACACAGCTGGCTCGCACGACAGACAACACTGACATACTGATCGACAGCATACCTCGTCCGCGGCACAATAGTGACACTGCAGACACTCCCAACCAAAACACCAGCACTGGCCTGATACATAAAGAGAAGGAAAAGTTCAGTAAACCTAGCATTGACGCAAAGACAGGGTCAGCTCAAAACAAAACACCAGCCTCGCGACAAACAACTCTTGACAAATACTATTCAAGCATTACACACAGAGGGCGATGAAAGCGTTAGGCTAAGCGAAGGAGAGAAAGAAAAGATAAATACTCACACTGCGAGCAAACACACGCTACGTTCACACACAAGCACTGCCAAAAACACACACACAATCAGGGGGAACCCGCGGGAACTCGACGAAGAAGGAAAGAAAAAAAAAGAAAAGAAATGAAGAGTAGGCCAGGGCCGTTCACAGACAGAACAAACAACTGATAATCCAAGAAGTCTTTCCTTTCTTTGTTGGAATATTGAAGGTCTCCTGGAAAAATTGGCAGACCCAGATTTTTATGATTTTATTACTACATTTGATATCTGTTGCCTTTCTGAAACATTTACCCATATATCTTTTGACTTTGATGTAAAATTTCAAGATTTTTTGTGCTCTCATTGTCCAGCTACAAAATTTACAAAGATGGGTCGCCCCTCCGGTGGTATTATTATGATCATTAACAAGGCCATAGCAGAATATGTACAATTTATCGACACCAATATGGAAAATGTGTTATGTGTAAAATTAATGAAAAATCTGTTACAATGTGATAAAGATATATTGTATTTTGCTGTTTATGTACACCCTGTGGACAGTCGTTTTTACTTAGATAAGGATTATTCTTGTACTCTGATTTGATTGAACAATTTATGGTGTCACAAGTGAGAGCAAGGAAATGATTCTATTATGCCATTGGTGGAGACCTAAATGCTCGTATTGGAGAATGGGGTTTAAGTCTTGTCGAGGACAATGATGTATTGATAAAGAGCAGAATGTGTACGCACGAGAATCAAAAGATTCCTACATTAATGGTTTCGGAAAAAGATTGATTGAATTTTGTACAGTCTTTAAGCTTACACCATTAAATGGATTGTGTATGAGAAATTTTGATGGTGCCTTCACTTTTTTCTCAGAAAGAGGAAATAGTACTATCGATTTTTTCTTATGCTCTATTGAATTGGTTGACAATGTAATGAAATGCACAGTTAAAGAAAGAGTTGAATCACATCATATGCCAATCATGATGGAAATACAGAGTACTTTACCAGATACTAAATCAGACGAACAAAAGAAAACATACACAAGGAAGATAAAATGGGATTCTACTAAACAACAAGATTACATTTCTTTCTTAGAATCTGAAAGTTCTCAAATAGCCTTAGATCAAATTATGCAGGAAGTAGACTATGATGTAGATAGGAGTATAGAAAATTTTATATACTATTAAAGGAAGCAGGGAAAAGTATGTGCAAGACAATAGGAATAGGAGGTCCAATCAAAACCACCAGTGGGTGGTTTGACAATGATTGTCTACTGAAGAAGAAAGAAGCTAGTCAGGCACTGAGTAGACTTACCAATATTAACAGAAAGAAGGACCCAGTAAAATTCAAAGAAAGAAAGGAGACTTACAGAATTAAAAGAGCTCTCTATCAAGAACTACTGAGAGGAAAAAAAAGGAGGTTATATAAAAAAAAAATTTATGATACTCTTACACAAAATCAGAAAGATAGTCAGAAATTTTGGAGTACAATAAGAAACATTAGGAGAAAAAGAATAAAACAACCACTTATCACAACTTTGCAATGGAAAGAACACTTTGAAAGTATACTAAATCCACAATAAATGTGTCAAATAATGACCATGAAGTACCTCAGCAAGTTATTGAAGAAGTTTTTGTTCAAGATTTAGATGTAGAGATATCTGATGATGAAATAAGTTCAGCTATAAGAAAATTGAAATCAGGTAAAGCATCAGGATTAGACGAAATTCCTCCAGAATTTTTTAAAAACAATAGGACATAAGATAATTCCATTCTTAGTAAAATTATTCAATAAGTTGTTCCAAGTCGGTTACTTCCCTTTAGAATGGTCTCGAGCAGTTATAGTTCCATTACACAAGAAAGGCAACATGCAGAACCCAGAAAATTACAGAGGTATATCGCTATTGTGTACATTAAGCAAAATTTTCACAGCAATATTAAATAACAGACTTTACAATTGGGCCGAAGAGGAAAACAAAATAAGCAGAGAACAAGCAGGATTTAGGAAAGGGTTCTCTACGATAGATCATATTTTTACATTAATAACTATGATAAGTAACTGCTTATATGGTAGACGCAGGAGTAAACTATACATAGCATTCATCGATTACCAAAAAGCTTTCGATACTGTCAAAAGAGACAAAAACTGTGGACAATTCTAAGTAAACATAAAATATCAACAAAAATGCTTAACATGTTGAAAGGTATTTATAGGAACGTGCAAGCATGCGTAAGACACGGTGCGATTTTTAACGGGAATTCTTTGAGTGCCCGGTTGGGGTGAAACAAGGTGCTTACTGTCGCCTCTCATTTTCTCTTTATTAATAACGGAAGTAGCGAAACAATGTTACAACGAAAGGAAGACAAGGATACCAATTTCTACCTGGAACAGAGGAAATCTTTACCTTATTATTTGCAGATGACATAGCCCTAATTTCTTTAACTCCAGCCGGCCTACAAAATCAGATAAAAATTTACAAGAAGCTTCAGACTCCTTAGGTTAAACAGTTAACCTACACAAAACTAAAATAATGGTCTTCAGAAAAGGTGGCTACCTAGGCAGAACAGAAAAAAAATGGTATTACAAAGGCCAAGAAATTGAAGTAGTGAATAGTTACAAATATTTAGGCTTCACCTTGACAACTAAACTTTCTGTTGACATTTCACTTTCGGAATACGCGCGGAAGAGCGAAAGGTAAGATTATAGAAATAATGAAAACAATGTACAGTCTAGGACACTTGGACTTAGCTATATATTTTAAATTGTTTGACACACAAGTCAAGCCCTTACTCTTGTATTCAGCTGAAGCATGGGGACTAATCAGCTACAAAGCCATAGAAAAATATTCATTTATTTGCATGTAAAAAATATTTAGGAGTAGGAAAGAAAACGCCAAATAATTTAGTTTATGGGGAGTTGGGAAGATACCCAATAAGTATTGATAGCATAATAAGAGCTATTCGATACTGGTTCA
>JADBJO010000096.1:110000-125000 GCA_016801955.1 Conus betulinus | reverse complement strand
TGCTGTTTTTGTGTGTGTGTGTGTGCGTGTGTGTGTGTGTGTGTGTGTGTGTGTGTGTGTGTGTGTGTGTGTGTGTGTGTGTGATATTGTGAGGTTTTGTCTATTTGTGTTATGTTACGTCGTCTTGTATTATTATGTGACGCTGTTCTGTGTTGTTGTGTTGTTGTCAGTTGTGTTCAGTTGTATTAATTGTGTTGCGGTGTATGCTGTTGTACTGAATCGCTCTGTGTTTTCTTGTGGGAATATTATTTCTTTACCTCGCGGACAAGGGCTTGAAGAATGAAGGCGTTGTTGTGTTGTGGTGTTTTTTGTCTTGTGTTATGTGTGGTTGTATCATATCGTATTGTATTGTATCGTATTGTATGTATTGTATCATGTTGTATCGTCTTGTGTTGTGTTGTGGCGTGGTGTGGTGTGGTGTTACATTGTGTTGTATTGTAATATGTTCCATAAAAAAAAACTGTCTATGAACTCTCTCAGACAAGCAACACACGACTTTCATGTATAAGGGAGACAGTGTGACTGTATCTTGTTTGGCTGTGTTGTGAGGCATCTTCTATTATGTGAGATTGTGTTGCATTAAAGTCTCTTGCCCTTATTGCATACCGCCCCTGGTTCCCAAGTACTACAATCGGTGGGGAGAGGGGAGAAGGGGGACGGGGGCGGAGGGGTGGTGGTGGTGGAGGGATTTATAAGAGACTTAACTAGCATGATCTCTTCCAGCTGTCTCCACCCCAGCGGGTCCGCTGGAGGTATCTCCACTGGAGGGGCCGGCGGCAAAATAACTCAGTTGGTAGAGCACCGGACTCGCAATTCTGGTGGTTCTGGGCTTGTGAGTTCGAATCTCTGTCGGGCCGGTTCGGATTTTTTTTCCCATCGAAGTTAACATTAGTTCTGACTCCATTGTCCGAAAAGTCCGTCGAATGAGACTTAATAAAGCGCGGTTCCGTGTGTGAACCACACACATAACATCTTGCACACACACACGTAAAGTCCCATCACCGACTTTCGGAAGAGAAGGCCAGTCTGGCTGTTGAAGGGGTGATACATATATACACCTAGCATGCACTCTGCGTGAAAGTCCCCAAAGAATGGAGGCTTAAAAAAAAAAAAAAGAAAAAAAGAAAAGGCGAGTAAGTGATATTGGCTGAATGACAAGGGGAACTGAGTGAAGGCAGCTTTTTAGTCGGCTCTACCCAGGTAGGCAGCCTGTTGTATAGAGGACAGTGTGGACTGGAAAGCGAGTAGGGCTTGGCCTCTAACTGAGCACAGACGCCATATAAGCACTCATGATAATAATAATAATAATAATAATAATCAAGATAATGATAATATAATAATAACAATAAACATAGTAATGATGATGATACTGATAACAGTAATAAGAAGAAAAACAGGAAGACGAAGAACAGCAAAAAAAGCAGTAGCAGCGGCAGCAACAGCAACAAGAACAACAGCAGCTACAAGAGCAACAAAAACAACAGCAACAATCTTCATCATCGTTATTATAGCAATAATAATTGTGATAATAATAATAATAATAAGACGAAGAAGAACACCACCACCACCACCACCACCACAACAACAACAACAACAACAACAGCAACAACAACAACAACTACTGCTACTACTACTATTACTACTACTACTACTACTGATAGTAATAATGATAATGGTGATTGTAATAATAATAATAATAAATATCGTCATCATCATCATAGTAGTAGTAGTAGTAGTAGTAGTAGTAGTAGTAGTAGTAGTAGTAGTCAGTAGTGGTGGTGGTGGCAGCAGCAGCAGTAGTAACAAGAGTTATCATCATTATCATCATCATCATCATCATCTTCAACATCATCATCGTCATCGTCATCATTATCATCCTGTACACCTCGGATCAACACGCAGAACTACGGTTGTCCCGGTGGAACTACTCTTGCTGGAACTGCACGTGACAAACTATGAGACCAGAATGATAGTATTAAGTGACACAGTTCGTTAACACGAAAATAATCCTCCCTGGTCATAGTCCATTTCGTCTTGTCTCATACACATTACACGAATGATGTCTTAAACGAAATAAAAGACTGTGTAATAAATCATTGCTCCAGCATACTCATTACACGAATAATGTCTGAAACGAAATAAAGACTGCGTAATAAACCAATGCTCCATCATAACTGTAGTTGTTCTCTCTCTTTCCTCTCTGCGTACCCAGACTGAGACTCCTGCGGACACTCCCTATATTCACAGGCAAGGGTTAATCCCATCTATCCAACAAAGGGAGTGGAGTTTTGTGTAACTGACCGGTTTTTTTTTTTTTTTTTTTTTATCCCGCCATTAAGGCAGCCCTACTCCAACTTCGGGAAAGGTGCGTGCTATGTGTAACGTGTCATCCCTACAAACGACCAAACTGGCCTTCTCTCCAAAAAGTTAGCGATGGGATTTGACGTGTGTGCAAGATGTTATGCGTGCGTTCACACACGGAACCTCGGTTTGTAGTCTCATTCGAAGGACTGTCTGGGAAACTGAGTCATGTGTGTGTGTGTGTGTGTGTGTGTGTGTGTGTGCGTGTGTGCGTGTGTGTGTGTGTGTGTGTGTGAGTATGAGTGTGTGTGTGTGTGTGTGTGTGTGTGTGTGTGTGTGTGTGTGTGCGTGCGTGCGTGCGTGTGTGTATGTGTGTGTGCGTGTGTGTGTGTGTGTGTGTGTGTGTGTGTGTGTGTGTGTGTGTGTGTGTTTGAGTGTGTGTGTGTGTGTGTGTGTGTGTGTGTGTGTGTGTGTGTGTGTGTGTGTGTGTGTGTGTATGAGGGTGTGTGTGTGTGTGTGTGTGCGCGCGTGCGTGCATGCGTGTGTACTATATTGTGTGTATGTGCACACATTTGCTTGTGTGTATACGTGCACAGTGTATGCACGTGAGCAGGAAGTACCATCATATTTACGTTGGAGTGCTCAACGTGTTTGGTGGACATTTCTGCGTGGTGCACAATGTGTTTGGTGGACATTTCTGCGTGGTGCACACAATGTGTTTGGTGGACATTTCTGCGTGGTGCACAATGTGTTTGGTGGACATTTCTGCGTGGTGCACAATGTGTTTGGTGGACATTTCTGCGTGGTGCACAAACGTGTTTGGTGGACATTTCTGCGTGGTGCACAATGAGTTTGGTGGACATTTCTGCGTGATGCACAATGTGTTTGGTGGACATTTCTGCGAGGTGCACAACGTGTTTGGTGGACATTTCTGCGTGGTGCACAACGTGTTTGGTGGACATTTCTGCGTGGTGCACAATGTGTTTGGTGGACATTTCTGCGTGGTGCACAATGTGTTTGGTGGACATTTCTGCGTGGTGCACAATGTGTTTGGTGGACATTTCTGCGTGGTGCACAATGTGTTTGGTGGACATTTCTGCGTGGAACAGCAGTGAAAAGAACGGTTGGTTGTTTATCAAAGAGCAAAGTATAAAAAAAAAAAATGAATTCACAAAAGTCAACATCCATCGAAACATCTTTGAACGAAGGTCTTAATGGAAAAAAAAAGGGATCCTTTGCCAAACAGGGACAAAGATTAGCGTTGAAAATGCTGACTGATACACCGGCTGAGTCTGATGAAAACATCTGATATATTATTGTCTTATTGTGAATGGAACTATTGCACCTCTGTGTTGAACCCGTTTTCTCTAGTGAAATATCAATAAATAAAGCAGCTGACCAAATGCTAGTTTAGTAGTAGCCCCCTCCCCCCCCCCCCCCCCCCCCCCCCCCCCCCCCCCCCCCCCCCCCCCCCCCCCTCACACCATCACCTCCCCGAATCCATGTATTTCAATACCACCGACGATTTTATCATCACTTCGTGAAACATGGCCACTAATTCACAATGAAATGTTTCGTAGCTATGAAAATGACCATGATGTTCATGTTTTAAACCAATTTTTTTCAAGGCCCAATACATATTGTCTGTTTGATACATGGAATAAAAACTTAATGCATGGCAAACGTAACATCAAAAAACCAAAACAAAAAAAGAAAAAAAAAAGAGAAAAAAAGAGGTGTGTGCTTCTGCAATCAAATTGAATTTCATATTGAGGCAGGTTGTGTTTCGTCCCTGCTGAAAAAATTTGATTGTAAATAATGGTAGATTTATTCAAAAATTGAACGCATTTATTAACCACAGGTGTATAAAATAACTCCTACCTCATGCTCCCCTCCCCCCCCCCTCACCCACACACACACACATACACACGTACCCTCCCTAATCCACATCTTGTAATGAGAATACAACATATGCAAGTTGAAACGCATGCATCTCATTGACATTTACCTTTTCCAACGGTTTTCTTGTTTGTTCTGCTTTCTTTTTTTTTTACTCAGCATCACCACACACACAAAAAAAGAATACACGTAAAATAAGATTCGTTTAGTCAGTAAACAGCAGCGAAGGCGGTAACAGAAACGGTAAATCTAAAACAAAACGAAAAATTCCAGTTTCCAGAACTACTAGACCTCATATGTTACCCCCTGTTTAAAACTACTCAGGTGATGCTGAATATCTAGATTTCGCAAAATTCGCAAGATGCTCCACATGTAGCACTAGCAGAACGTATAAGCTGCCCCATGCCTGGAACAAGTTACGTCACGTGACTCTCAATGTCTAGATCCATCGAAACTCGTTGCTGTTCCACATCTTCAACGAGTAATACGTACATGCTGCCCGACATTTACAACCAGTAAACGTATACGCTGTACTACTATTTCTTGACCCAGTAGAACGCGTACGCTGCTCTACGTTGAGAACTAGTAGAAACGCATATGATTCTCTATGTCCTGAACTTGTAAAAAGAATATTCTGCCCCACGTCTTTAGTAATAGAGAACATACATGCTGCTCCACATCTAGAACCAGCAGAACGCACATGCTGCTCTATGTCTTAAACTAGCAGAACGCACATGCTGTTCTATGTCTTGAACTAGAAGAACGCACATGCTGCTCTATGTCTTGAACTAGCAGAACGCACATGCTGCTCAATGTCTTAAACTAGCAGAACGCACATGCTGCTCTATGTCTTAAACTAGCAGAACGCACATGCTGCTCTATGTCTTAAACTAGTAGAACGCACATGCTGCTCTATGTCTGGAACTAGTAGAAACGCACATGCTGCTCTATGTCTGGAACTAGTAAAACGCACATGCTGCTCTATGTCTGGAACTAGTAGAACGCACATGCTGCTCTATGTCTTAAACTAGTAGAACGCACATGCTGCTCTATGTCTGGAACTAGTAGAACGCACATGCTGCTCTATGTCTGGAACTAGTAAAACGCACATGCTGCTCTATGTCTGGAACTAGTAGTAGAACGCACATGCTGCTCTATGTCTTGAACTAGGAGAACGCATATGCTGCTCTATGTCTGGAACTAGGAAAACGCACATGCTGCTCTATGTCTGGAACTAGTAGAACGCACATGCTGCTCTATGTCTGGAACTAGTAGAACGCACATGCTGGTCTATGTCTGGAACTAGAAGAACGCACATGCTGCTCTATGTCTCTTAAACTAGTAGAACACACATGCTGCTCTGTGTCTTGAACAAGTAGAACACACATGCTGCTCTGTGTCTTGAACTAGTAGAACGTATATGCTGCTCTATGTCTGGAACCAGTAGAACGCACATGCTGGTCTATGTCTGGAACCAGTAGAACGCACATGCTGGTCTATGTCTGGAACTAGAAGAACGCACATGCTGCTCTATGTCTGGAACTAGAAGAACGCATATGCTGCTTCACATCTACAACCAGCAGAACACACGGTTCTCTAGATCTGGAAATAGTAACACTCACATGCTACTCCATACGTAGAACTGGTAGAATTCCCATACACTGCTTAGTGTGTAACTAGAGGAACGTTGTTGCTGCGTTATATTTTGAACTAACTGCGTTATATTTTGAACTAGCAACTGTGTTGCTCTGCAATTTGAACCAGTAGAACTCTTATGTTGCTCTGTATTTTGAATAAGTAAAAACTCATGTGTTGCTCTATATTTAGAAAAAAATAGAACTCATATGCTACTCTATATTTTGAACTGGTAGAACACATATGTCGCTCTATATTTTGAACTAGCAGTACGCATGCACGGCTTTATATTTGAACTAGTAGAACTAATCCGTTGCCCTGTATTTCGAACTGGTAAAACATCATACGCTGCTCTATATTTCGAAACGAGTAGAACTCATATGCTGCTGTATATTTCGAACAAGTAAAAACTCATATGCTGCTCTATTTTGCACTTGTAGAACTCCAGTGTTGCTCTATATTTTGAACCGGTCGAACTCATATGTTGCTCTGTATTTTGAACTGGTAGAACTCGTATGCTGCTCTATGTTTCGAACTAATACAAATCATATGGTGCTCTATAATTTGAACAAATAGAATTCATATGCTGTTCTGTTTTAAACTAGTAGAACTCAAATGCTGGTCGCTCTTTTGAGTTTGCCCGATTTGTATACTGTTCAATAAATCAAAGTAGTGGAATCACACCCTGGTCTTTTATCTTGAAGTGGGAGAAATCATACGCTGCCCTATATGTATGAGTAGAACTCGTACACTGTTCCATGTCTGAAGCTGATAGAAACTTGGTATTCTGCTTCATGCTGAGGACTGTTGTCTGGGATGTAATGGCAACAGCCTCTGATTGAAACACAATGGTCAAGCCACCTTGATGATGATGAGATTATCATATTTTTGTACAAGATGTTATTGACAAGTTCCTTTCAAGTGTGTGTGTGTGTGTGTGTGTGTGTGCGCGTGTGTGCGTGTGTGTGTGTGTGTGTGTGTGTCTTTAGTAATCAATGCTCACACACCCAGAAACTGTGAGTTATAAATAAGAAGCAGGGGAAGAAGTCTTTTGCTATCCTGTTAAAAGAAAAACGATAAAAGGCACTATCGTTGCTTACGCTACCTTTTCTCCTGGCACTTACACGGTCAAGAGTTCTACAGAAAGGAAGAAAAAGAAAGAAAAGAACATGTAATATTGATTTGATCACTTCTATTTGCCTCACAGACGGTCTCACCGTTAACTATGAAATTAAACCTCAAAGAAAAAAATAAACTCGTTTACTGACAACTGGACAGGGGCTCGTGAATTAACAAGAACTGGGCGGAGAAAATGAATTAACACAAGCGGACAGAGAAAATGAATTGCTAAGAATCAGACAGAGAAAATCAATTGGCGAGAACTAAACAAAGATAATAAATGGAAATGAACAACGCAAAGAAAACGAATTGTCAAGATTTAGACAGAGAATGAATTTGACAAGAACTAGACAGAGACCTAAACTGACAAGAACTAGACAGAGAATGTCATAATAACTAAAATACGAAATCAAGGAAACACCGGGAAACGTTAGCTAAGTCATTTAGATGCAGCGGAAGTTCAGAAAATAGGAGAAGGGAAGGGGGGGGGGGGGGGGGGGACATGTAGGGAGAGGCAATTTGAATAACCTTTTTTTTCTTCTTTACGTAGCTCAGAACGAGTTGAAAACCACTCGGTATCATCACTAATCTTCCGATGACTTTCTCCACAACCAACGTCTCCACCCTCCCCAACACCACCACTCCACCCCACCCGGATGTCTCGTTCTTCACTTCGAGGACTTCATCCCATGGGATAACCCTGACAACCTCATCACCTTTGAGACCGAAGACCTCATCCGCCGCCTGAAGGATGTCGTCTTCCTGCCCATCTTGTTTCTGATTGGTGGACCCGCCAACGTCATCAACATGGCGGTGTTCTACCGACAGGGGCTGAAGGAGCGGATCAACGTGTGTCTGTTTGCCTTGTCGTTGGCGGATGGGTTGTACCTGGCCTGTAACATGACGTGGTATGGGGAGCAGTTGTACTTACAGTTCACCACCAGGGAAATGTGAGTGTGAATATTGAGCTTGCTGACAACTCTCTCTCTCTCTCTCTCTCTCTCTCTCTCTCTCTCTCTCTCTCTCTCTCTGTGGCTCGGGGAATAATAGTAGTTAGAACAAAGAAGTAACTTACCATGTGTTTCCTTAAATAATACATTGACATAAGAACTGTCACTACTCATATCAATGGAAAGTTTTAATATCCCGTGGCCATGTGTAGCCTAGTAGATCGTAATCAGTGGTAACAGGAGCTTGACAGTGTACTGATTAATCGTTCTTCATTCATTCGTACGTGTGCCTCCACTGTGATCAGTTTCAGCGGAACATTAGTAATGGATAGATCAGTCATGTGAACCGATCCGGATTCGTTTTTTGATGCGGATCCACCGCACGAATTCACAGCAGAACTTACTGGTTTCGTTTCAGGGGGCACGTTCCATCTTTCTACCGAGTCTCCTTAAAATCGATGCGATAGTTTTATTTTCAAATTAAAATTTGTGATTATCTGTCTGAACGATCGCAACTCCTTCTTTTGATTGAGATTGGCACTAACAGCCAGTAGATTCTTCATTGGGCCACTAACCGTCTTTTGAAGAAGACTGGTCAGCAGAGGTTTACTATTTTTTAATTCGGAATGTTGCTGACGGACATTTAAAAAACAACCAAATGCTGGTGAAAAAGTATACGCTTTCGATGGAGGCGATAATGAATAAAGAAAATCAAAACGGATCGTCAGGTGGACCCAAAAAATAAAAAAAATAAAAAAAAAAAGAAAAAAAAAAAAAGAAAAGAAAAGAAAAAGAAAAAAGAAAAGAAAAAAACAAACAAGCAATGAAGGAAGAAAGGTGGGCAAAAAAAAAAAAAAAAGAAGAAATAGGTTTCCATCCCTCAACCCGTGTCCCTTCCATTTTCAGCTACGGCCCTGTCATGCAGTGGATTACCAACCGGCACCTCCTGGGATTCTACGGCTTCACCTGGGTCTCCCAGGTCCTCTCCGCCATCATCGCCAGCGAGAGATGCTACTGCATCCTCCGGCCCCTCCACTCCCACACCCTCTTCCGCACCTCCACCACCACCGCCATCATCGTCGTCGTCTTCATCGTCGTCGTCGGCGTCTACTTCGTCGTCGTCGGCCGGTACTACGTCACGTGCGCCTACGATCCTGCCAGTGCTTCCGTCGTCATGACGTTGGTCGCGGGCGAGTTTTATTACCGTCACAAGACGCTGGTGGACTTTCTTGACGTGATCGTGTACGGAGCTGGTCTTCCTGGCGTCATGGTGGTGGTGGTGACGTCAACGACAATCGTCACGGTGGTGAAATTACGTCAGGCGACGGAGTGGCGAGCGAAGGCGTCCTCGCGGGCTGTGGGTGGTGGTGGTGGTGGTGGTGATGGGGGTGGAGGTCGGGGTGGTGGTGAGGGAGGCGGACTCTCTCTACGGGAGGTGGCTCTGACCAGGATGTTGGTGTACAATTCGGTGTTTTTCATCGCCTGCGTCTTCCCCCATCGGTTTGTTTCGGTGAGAAATGTGGGGTGTAGCCCGGTGTAGTAGTGGAGTGGAGTGTGTGTGTGGTGTGGTGTGGTGTGGTGTGTGTAGTGGAGTGTGGTGTAGTGGAGTGTAGTATTATGTAGTGCAGTGCTGGTGTGGTGTAGCGTGGGGTAGTATAGTGTGGGGTAGTGTAGTGTGGTGTAGAGTGGTGTGGGCGCAGTGTGGTATGGTGTGGTGTGGTGTGGTGTAGTGTGGGGTAGTGTAGTGTGGTGTGGTGTAGTGTGGTGTGGTGTGTGTGTGGTGTGGTGTGGTGTGGTGTGTGTAGTGTAGTGTGGTGTAGTAGTGTAGTGTGGTGTAGTGTAGTGTAGTGTAATGTGGTGTAGTGTAGTGTAGTGTAGTGTAGTGTGTGGTGTGGTGTGGGTGTGGTGTGGTTTGGTGTGGTGTGGTGTAGTGCGGTGCGGTGCGGTGCGGTGTAGTGCGTGTAGTGTAGTGTAGTGCAGTGTGGCGTACTGCAGTGTAGTGGAGTGTAGTGTAGTGTAGTGTAGTGTAGTGTAGTGTGGTGTAGTGTAGTGTAATGCAGTGTAGTGTAGTGTAGTGTAGTGTAGTGCTGTGCAGCGTGGTGTAGGGTGGTGTAGTCTAGTGTTATGTAGGGTAGTTTATTTCAGTATAGTGTCCTTCAGTGTAGTGTTGTGAAGTGTAGTGTAGTGTAGACTTGTGTACTGTATGTAGTGTGATGTAGTGCAATGCAGAGTCGGTATTAAACATACACACATGGTCATTGTCACGGTCAAGCACGCAAGATGGTCTGGAATTCTCAATATGATAAGATCAATAATTACCTCAGTCACACCTGATCCCTTTTTTCTTTGTTTCATCCACATGATTTTTACGTCCAAATGGCCAAGTGGTTAGGGTTGTCAAACGTTTGTTCAGAGTCTAGGGTTCGATTCTCCTTTTTAAGATAAGCAAGCTGTAAGAAATCCTCTCTTCAGAGTTTAAATGTATGCACACTCCATCCAAAACACCTCCTAATCTTTCGGCTGAGACTTTAAACTGAGGTTCTGTACATGTACATGTACGTATGGATTTAAAGACACATTATTGCATTCTCATCATCTCCCATTCCATCTTTCAATGAAAGGGAGGTTACTCTGTGCTGGTGGGATGGATGACACGAAAATAGAACTCTGGCACCGTCCGAATAAGGAATGTGGCTACCTTAATGGTACGGAATGTGGCTACCTTAATGGTACGGAATGTGGCTACCTTAATGGTACGGAATGTGGCTACTTAAATTGTGGGAGTAAAAACGGTTGCATGTGCAAAAATCTCACCAAGGGTAAAATCCGGAGATTTCACCGAGGGACGAAGAAAGTAAACGTAAAAAAGCATTTATCATCAACACACACGTGCTTAAGCACCTGATTTCTATGAACAAAATGCCGTTCAAATACACGATTTATGTTGTTAGTACCTCTGATTTTCCTGGTACTTACAACGTTACGAAATTCAGACAGGAGAAAAGAGCAGTTTCTCAGACTGTGCTGTGCAGATTATTTTAAATTAACACCGGGCCATACATATCGAGCATACCTTCCGTGAGACCTTGAAATACTACAGTCGTACTGACCTTGAAATACTGCAGTCGTACTGACCTTTAAATACTCCAGTCGTACTGACCTTTAAATACTCCAGTCGTACTGACCTTTAAATACTGCAGTCGTACTGACCTTTAAATACTGCAGTCGTACCTTTTTCGGCCCATAGGATTCTAGGGCTTTGTTTAATAGTCAGCTGTCTGTAACATTAATGGGCAGCATATTTGGTATTATTCATTTGACTTTCTTTTATCCGGAACAAAAATCTGTAGTTATTCTTATCGACAGTTTCATATTTTTTTTTAGAGGAACGAGATCATGACTGTGTGAATTTTCGAGGTATGAGTTACATTAAAATAGCAATCTTGCCCGAACGTTTACTTATCCCTTTAAGGATCTTGATTTATTGACTTATCTCTGTTTGCTGGCTTTTTCTTTTCAAATCGATTATTACTTAGCAACCATAAACCAAAAGAAGAAAAATTACCCTTGTTTTAATTTTCTGTTTCTTTGACTTTCTTCTTTAGAAGAAGAAAAGAAAAGTGGAATTCTTCATTTAGCCAGATCTTGATTTCAAAATCAATCGGGACGACTTATCAAGTGTGGAAGGAATCTTTCAATCACTTTTTCTGTGCTGACATGGCCTAGGTGTTCGGCCTGTCAACATGCATGATATGACTCACATAAGTTTTTGCATCGTCTTTCTATGCGACGGCTGAATCATCAGCAAAACTGACTGTGTCCATGAGTTTTGTAGCAAGCTAATATTTCCATATTCTGTCTTTCTCAAAATTTTGCAGACTCTTGCTTCAGAACGCGAAACAAGCAAAAAATGTCGCCGTTGTATCAACCCATTTCTGTTTTAAGAAATAGGAGTTTGTTTGTTTGTTTTTTTTGTTGTTTTTTTAACGGTAATTTAGGATTATATTCTTTTATGACATATTGAAATCCAGTACAAAAATTGTGTGGCAGGTTCGTGCTGCTCTTCATGCCAGAGATGAACGCCGGGCGGAGGCATCACAACTTCTTCATGACGGGCCTCTGGTTCCTCAACATCTTCTCCTACATCAACGCCACCTTCAACTTCGTCATCTACTACACCATGGGCACCCGCTACAGACAGACGGTGACCGGGCTGCTGTGTTCCAGAAGACGGACCTCGAGAAGAGCGGACAGGGACACTGGGTATCCCTAAGAGAAGATGACGTCATCTGATGGCCAGTTTTGATTGGTTGTATTGATTTTGACCGGAAATATTTCAAAACGAAGTGGCTGAGGGCGGAAAAAATGAAGCAAATTTTAAAAAAAGAAAAAAAGAAACGGCATTAGTTCCGGCAGACAATACAGACAAACAGATTACAGGAAATAATTCGTCTGCTAACTGACTGGTTGTGTCTCAGATTTATCCTGAAAGATTTTAGGGCGAGGAAGCCCATGAAATATGCATCGTGAGGTCTTTGCACCAAGAACCCACGGTTAGTCAGGTTGGTCCCTCGATCTATTACTGAAACGTTGTTATTACCAACGTGTTGTATGACAATCTATGCACAAAACACGCACAGTTTCTTCCGTTGGTGCTTTGATGACCTGCTGGATCTTTATGAAACACGTCTTGCCCCACGAAAGGACAAAACCACATAGACGGACGCTAGGTATGATGTGAAGAAGACTGTCCCCTCTGATGACTTGATTTGATCCATTCATCGATTGGAGCCTGGTTGGCCCGGTGGTTACAACGTGATTTGCTTGATCCACAAGTCCTGAGTTCAGTCCCTGCTTGAGACAGGCAGGTTAGAGCAGGTGTTCCTCTTCGCAGTCAATGTCTGTTCATACTGCAGTCCTGTCTAGTTCTTTGGACGACACGTTACACCCAGAACTCGTGGCTGAACACATGCATGACAAAGCTAATAAACAAAACAGTGCACGTTCCGTTGAATTCTAATTCACCATAGACAAAGCTATCATGAGTGGATGGGATAGAAAATATACAAATATACAAACATGCGCGAGCGCGCATACATGTACACACACAGGCATGTACGCACGCACGCACGCACGCATGCTCGCACGCACACACACATACACACACACACTTACGCACACACACACACACACACACACACCACACACACACACACACACACACACACACACACACTCACACACATCAAAATAGACTCCTGACTAGATACAGCAAAGACAAATGCAACAAATGCAAAAATAAAATTATCTATGGCTGATTAACTGATTCATCGAAGGATTAATCCACTGGCTGGCTCGTTGGTTGGTCAGATGCTGTATCAGTGGTTCTACTGGCTGGCTGGCTGGCTGGGCTAGTTGGTTGGTCAGATGCTGTGTCAGTGGTTCTACTGGCTGGCTGGCTGGCTAGTTTTTGGTCAGATGCTGTGTCAGTGGTTCTACTGGCTGGCTGGCTGATTGGTTGGTTGGTCAGATGCTGGGTCAGTGGTTACTGGCTGGCTGGCTGGCTGATTGGTTGGTGTGTCAGTGGTCAGATGCTGTGTCAGTGGTTTTACTGGCTGACTGGCTGGTTGGTTGGTTGGTCAGATGCTGTGTCAGTGCTTCTACTGGCTGGTTGGCTGGTTGGTCAGATGGCTGTGTCAGTGGTTCTACTGGCTGGCTGGCTGGTTGGTCAGGTGGCTGCTGTCAGTGGTTCTACTGGCTGGCTGGTTGGTTGGTTGGTAAGATGCTGTGTCAGTGGTTCTACTGGCTGGCTGGCTGGTTGGTCAGGTCAGATGCTGTGTCAGTGGTTCTACTGGCTGGCTGGTTGGTTGGTCAGGTGACTGTGTCAGTGGTTCTACTGGCTGGCTGGTTGGTTGGTTGGTCAGATGCTGTGTCAGTGATTCTACTGGCTGGCTGGCTGGTTGCTGGTTGGTCAGATGCTGTGTCAGTGATTTCTACTGGCTGGCTGGCTGGTTGGTCAGATGCTGTGTCAGTGGTTCTACTGGCTGGCTGGCTGGCTGGTTGGTCAGGTGGCTGTGTCAATGGTTCTTGGGAGAGAAGAACTTTGGAGAAAGCAACGAACGTTTCACTATAACCGAACGTTGGCCAAAAATCACCGTACATACCCTACAGTATATCAGCGTACAATGTCGTACGGGACTGCATGGCAGAGCTCGATGTACAGTGCTACAGTGCAGTACACGGGCTATGCAGTGTGGTCTACAGAGAACAGCACGCCAGATTTGAAAAAAAAAGTATAGCTTAGTAGCCCCCGGGACAGTGAACTGTTGGAAATTTACGCCGTGTCCATGGCACATCATGATGGATGGTGCCCATCGCCCTCTTTCCACCTCCTTCACCTTCCCTGGACTGAATCAGCACTCATTAATGGCAGCGTGGATGGACAGAGTGGGTCTTTAAAGCTGTAAGCATCTCTGACCGCGTAAGTGTTTCAATCTGGGGCGTGCGCTTTCGTCGCGTGGATGTTTGCTGCGTGGTTTTTCGCCGCCAAGTTAATTTTCGCTGCTTGGATTCTCGCCAAATTAATTTTCTTGGATTTTCGCCAAGTTAATTTTTGCTACGTGGATTTCGCCAAGTTTATTTTCGGTGAGTGGATTTTTGCCAAGTGGATTTTCGTTGAGTGGATTTTCGCCAGTTTATTTTCGGTGAGTGGATTTTTGCCACGTTAATTTTTGCTGAGTGAGTGGATTTTTTTTTTTTTTTTTGCCAAATCAATTTCCGCTGAGCGAATTTTTTGTGTTTTGTTTTGAATACGTATATTTGGTAATGCGATGTGTGTGTGTGTGTGTGTGTGTGTGTGTGTGTGTGTGTGTGTGTGTGTGTGTGTGTGTGGTGTGTGTGTGTGTGTGTGCGTGCGTGCGTGCGTGCGATAAACAGTGGTTTTGCACGGGAAGACATGAGGTTTTATCTCTGTAAAAACGGGAGAAGGAGGAGGAGGAGGAGGAGGGGGAGGGAACCGGAGTGTCTTCTATTCCTCCCTCCTGTCACAGCCCTGACCGTCACGCCACTCTCTTCAGTTCAGCCTCCCTGCAGGCTG
>JADBJO010000096.1:95000-102500 GCA_016801955.1 Conus betulinus | reverse complement strand
AGTCTTTTCACATCGTACCTAGCGTCATTCTATGTGGTTTTGTCCTTTCGTGGGGCAAGACGCATATCTGAAAGATTCAGCAGGTCATCAATGGACCAACCGATGAAACTGTGCGTGTTTTGTGCATAGATCGTCATACAACACGTTGGTAATAACAACGTTTCAGCGATAGATCGCAGGACCAACCCACTAACCGTGGGATCTTGGTGCAAAGACCTTACGATGCACATTCATTGGTTTCCTCGCCTTAAAATCTTTCGGGATAAAACTCAGACACAACAGGTCAGTAAGCAGACGAATTATGTCCTGTAATCTGTTTGCCTGTATCGTCTGGCGGAACTACTACCGTTTGTTCTTAAAATTTGCTTCATTTTCCGCCCTCAGTCACCTCGTTTTGAATTCTCTCCGGTCAAAATCGACACAACCAATCAAAACTGGCCATCAGATGACGTCACCTTCTCTTTGGGATACCCAGTGTCCCTGTCCGCTCTTCTCGAGGTCCGTCTTCTGGAACACAGCAGCCCGGTCACCGTCTGTCTGTAGCGGGTGCCCATGGTGTAGTAGATGACGAAGTTGAAGGTGGCGTTGATGTAGGAGAAGATGTTGAGGAGCCAGAGGCCCGTCATGAAGAAGTTGTGATGCCTCCGCCCGGCGTTCATCTCTGGCATGAAGAGCAGCACGAACCTGCCACACCATTTTTCTACTGGATTTCAATATGTCATACAAGAATATAATCCTAAATTACCGTTAAAAAAACCCTCCTTTTTCTAAAACAGAAATGGGTTGATACAACGGCGACATTTTTTGTTTGTTTTGCGATCTGAAGCAAGAGTCTGCAAAATTTTGAGAAAGACGAGAATATGGAAATATTAGTTGCTAAAGCCCTCATTGACACAGTCAGTTTTTCTGATGATTCAGCCGTCGCATAGAAAGACGATGCAAAAACTGATGCGAGTCATATCATGCATGTTGACAGGCCGAATACCTAGCTCATGTCGGCACAGAAAATGGGATTGAAAGATTTCTTCCACACTTGATAGTCGTCCAGATACAATTTGAAACTAAGATTTGACTAAATGGAGAACTCCATTTTTTTTTTCTTCTAAAGAAGGAAGTAAAAGAACAGAAAAATCACAACAAGGGTTATTTCTTCTTTTGTTTTATGGTTGCTAAGTAATAATCGATTTAAAAAAAAAAAAAAAGACAAGCCAGCACACAAGATTAAGTCAATAAATCAAGATCCATAAGGGATACATAAACGCTCGGGCAAGATTGCTATTTTAATGTAACTCATACTTTAACAATTCACACAGTCATGATATCGTTCCTCCTCTAAAAAAAATATGAAACTGTCGATATAAAAAAAATATTAAAGTATCAATAACTACAGATTTAGTACCGGATAAAAGAAGTCAAATGAAATAATACGAATATGCAGCCCATTAATGTTACAGACAACTGTCTATGAAACAAAGCCCTAAAATCCTATAGGCTGAAAAAGGTACGACTGCAGTATCTAAAGTTCTTATGGAAGGTATGCTCGATATGTATGGCCCGGTATTAATTTGAAATATCTCCACAGCACAGTCTGAGAAGCTACTCTTTTTTCTGTCTGAATTTCGTCACATTGTAAGTACTAGGAAAATCAGAGGTTCTAACGACATGAATCGTGTATTTGAACGGCATTTTGGTCATAGAAATCAGGTGCTTAAGCACGTGTGTTGATGATAAATGCTTTTACGTTTACTGTCTTCGTCCCTCTGTGAAATCTCCGGATTTTACCCTTGGTGAGATTTTGTATACGCAACCGTTTTTACTCTCCACCATTAAGGTAGCCACATTCCGTACTATTAAGGTAGCCACTTTCCGTACCATTAAGGTAGCCACATTCCGTACCATTAAGGTAGCCACATTCCTTATTCGGACGGTGTCAATGTTTTATTTTCATGTCATCCATCCCACCAGCACAGAGTAGCCTCCCTTTCATTGAAAGACGGAATGGGAGATGATGAGAATGCAGTAATTTTTTCTTTAAATCCATACGTACATGTACAGGTAAAGAACATTTAAAGTCTCAACCGAGAGATTAAAAGGGGGTTTGGATGGAGTGTGCGTACATTTAAACTCTGAAGAGAGGATTTCTTACAGCTTGCGTATCTTATAGGAGAATCGAACCCTAGACTTTGAACAAACGTTTGACAACTCTAACCACTAGGCCACTTGGATGTGAAAATGATGTGGATGAAAGAAAAAAAAAAAGGAATCAGGTGTGATTGAGGTAAATTATTGATCTTATCATATCGAGAATTCCAGAACATCTTGTGTGCTTGACCGTGACAATGACCATGTCTGTATGTTTTAGCCTTTGAGAGAATCCGACTCTGCATTGCACTACATCACACTACATACAGTACACAAGTCTACACTACACTACACTTTTCAACACTACACTGGGGGACACTATACTGAAACAAACTATCCTACACTACACTAGACTACACCACGCTACAGCACGCTACATAGCACTATACTGCACTACACTGCACTACATTGCATTACTCTACACTGCACTACACTGCACTACACTACACTACACTACACTACACTACACCACACCACACCACACCACACACCACACTACTACACCGTGCTACACTCCACCACTCACCGAAACAAAACCTATGGGCACGACGCAAGCGATGAAAAACACCGAATTGTACACCAACATCCTGGTCAGAGCTACCTCCCGTAGAGAGAGTCCGCCTCCCTCACCACCCCCCACCACCACCACCACCCCCACCACCACCACCCACAGCCCGCGAGGACGCCTTCCCTCGCGCCTACTCCGTCGCCTGACGTAATTTCACCACCGTGACGATTGTCGTTGACGTCACCACCACTACCCATGACGCCAGGAAGACCAGCTCCGTACACGAACACGTCAAGAAAGTCCACCAGCGTCTTGTGACGGTAATAAAACTCGCCCCCGACCGCCGTCATGATGACGGAAGCACTGGCAGGATCGTAGGCGCACGTGATGTAGTACCGGCTGACGACGACGAAGTAGACGCCGACGACGACGATGAAGACGACGACGATGATGGCGGTGGTGGTGGAGGTGCGGAAGAGGGTGTGGGGAGTGGAGGGGCCGGAGGATGCAGTAGCATCTCTCGCTGGCGATGATGGCGGAGAGGACCTGGGAAACCCAGGTGAAGCCGTAGAAACCCAGGAGGTGCCGGTTGGTAATCCACTGCATGACAGGGCCGTAGCTGAAAATGGAAGGGACACGGGTTGAGGGATGGAAACCTATTTCTTCTTTTTTTTTGGCCCACTCTCTTCCTTCATGTTTTGTTTGTTTTTTCTTTTCTTTTTTTCTCTCTCTCTCTTTTTGGTCCACCTGACAATCGTTTTGGTTTTCTTTATACCTCTATCACCTCCATCGAAAGCTTATACTTTTTCACCAGAATTTGGTTGTTTTTGAAATGTCCGTCATCAACATTCCGAAGTAAAGATAGTGAACTTCTGTTGACCAAACTTCTTTAAAAGACGGTTAGTGGCCCAATAAAGAATCCACAGACTGTTGGTGTCTAAAGGCGGATAATTGCGATCGTTCAGAAGGATAATTACGAATTCTAATAGAAAAATAAAACTATTGCATCGACTTTAAAGAGACTCGGTAGTAAGATGGAACGTGCCCCCTGAAACGAAACCAGTAAGTTCTGATATGGATTAGTGTAGTTGGATCCCCATCAAAAAACGAATCCGGATCGGTTCACAGGACTGATCTATCCATTACTAATGTTCCGCTGAAATTGATCACAGTGGAGGCACACGTGGGAATGAATGAAGAACGATAAATCAGTACACTGTCAGGCTCCTGTTACCAACTGATTACGATCTACAAGGCTATACATTGTCATGGGATGTTAAAACTTTCCATTGATATAAGCATTGACAGTTCTTATGTCCATGTATTATTTAAGTGAAACACATGGTAAGTTACTCCTTTATTCTAAACTATTTTCCCCAGAGAGAGAGAGAGAGAGAGAGAGAGAGAGAGAGAGAGAGAGAGAGAGAGAGAGAGAGAGAGAGAGAGAGAGAGAGATGTAATCAAGCTCAATTCACACTCACATTTCCCTGGTGGTGAACTGTAAGTACAACTGCTCCCCATACCACGTCATGTTACACGCCAGGTACAACCCATCCGCCAACGACAAGGCAAACAGACACACGTTGATCCGCTCCTTCAGTCCCTGTCGGTAGAACACCGCCATGTTGATGACGTTGGCGGGCCCACCAATCAGAAACAAGATGGGTAGGAAGACGACATCCTTCAGGCGGCGGATGAGGTCTTCGGTCTCAAAGCCGATGAGGTTGTCAGGGTTATCCCATGGGATGAAGTCCTCGAAGTGAAGAAACGAGGCATCCAGGTGGGGTGGAGGTGGTGTTGGGGAGGGTGGAGACGTTGGTTGTAGAGAAAATCATCGGAAGGATGGTGATGATACCGGGTGGTTTTCAACTCGTTCTGAGCTACGTGAAGAAGAAAAAAAAAGGCGTTGTTCAAATTGCCTCTCCCTACCCCTCCCTATTTTCTGAACTTTCGCTGCATCTAAATGACCCAGCTAACGTTTCCTGTTGTTTCTTGATTTTGTCGTATATTTTAGTTATTATGACATTCTCAGTCTAGTTCTTGTCAGTTTAGTTCTCTGTCTAGTTCTTGACAATTTATATTCTGTCTGGATCTTGACAATTCATTTTCTTTGCGTTGTTCATTTCAGTTATTATCTTTGTTTAGTTCTCGCCAATTGATTTTCTCTGTCTGATTCTTAGCAATTCATTTTCTCTGTACGCTTTCTGTTAGTTCATTTTCTCCGCCCAGTTCTTGTTAATTCACAAGCCCCTGTGCAGTTGTCAGTTAAGATTTGTCTTTTTTTTTTCCTCTGATGTTTAATTTCATAGTTAGTTGTAAGACTGTCTGTGAGGCAATTAGAAGTGGTCAGCAAATAATAAACGAGGACTGTAACTCTTACTCCATACATGTTCTTTCTGTGTTCTGCAGAACTCTTGACCACATGAGTAATAGGGGAAAATGTAGCGTAAGTAAAGATAGTGCCTTTTATCGTTTTTTAACATGGGAGCAAAAAAAAAAAAATGACTGCCCTTGCTTCTCATTTATAACTCACTGTTTCTGGGTGTGTGAGCATTGATTACTAAACACACACACACACACACACACACACACACACACACACACACACACACACACACACACACACACACACACACACACACACACACACACACACACACACACACACACACACACACACACACTTGAATGAAACTTGTCAATAACATCTTGTACAAATATATGATAATCTCATCAATCAAGGTAGCTTAACCATTGTGTTTAAATCAGAGGCTGTTGCCATTACATCCCACACAACAACCCCCAGCATGAAGCAGAATACCAAGTTTCTATTAGCTGCAGACATGGAACAGTGTATGAGTTCTACTCATACATGTAGGGCAGCATATGATTTTTACTACTCCTAGAAAAAGACCAGGGTGTAAGCTCCACTACTTTGACATATAGAGCAGTATACAAATCCGGCAAGCTCAAAAATCGAGCACCATTGGGGTTCTACTAGTTCAAAACATAGAACAGCATATGAATTCTATTTGTTCAAATTATAGAGCACCGCATGATTTGTATTAGTTCGAAACACAGAGCAGCATACGAGTTCTACCAGTTCAAAATACAGAGCAACACTGGAGTTCTACAAGTTCAAAATATACAGCAGCATATGAGTTCTACTGGTTCGAAATATAGAGCAGCGTATGAGTTTTACTAGTTCAAAATATAGAGTAGCCTATGAGTCCTATTCGTTCAAAATATAGAGCAGCATGTGAGTTTTACCAGTCCAAAATATAGGGCAACGGATTAGTTCTACTAGTTCAAAATATAAAGCAGCACATGCGTTCTGCTAGTTCAAAATATAGAGCAATATACGTATTCTACCAGTTCAAAATTCAGAGCAGCATATGAGTTCTACTAATTCAAATTGAAGGGCAGCAAATGAATTTCACTTGTTCAAATTATAGAGCAAGATATGAGTTATACTGGTTCAAATTACAGAGTAACAAAATAAGTTCTGTTAGTTCAAAATATACGCATCAAAAAAAGTTCCACTAGTTACACACTAAGCAGTGTCTGGGAATTCTACCAGTTGTACATATGGAGCAGCATGTGAGTGTTACTATTTCCAGATCTAGAGAACCATCTGTTCTGCTGGTTGTAGATGTGAAGCAGCATATGCGTTTTCCTAGTTCAAGACATAGAGCAGCATGTGCGTTCCTCTAGTTCCAGACATAGAGCAGCATGGGCGTTCTACTAGTTCCAGACATAGAGCAGCATATGCGTTCTACTAGTTCCAGACATAGAGCAGCATGTGCGTTCCGCTAGTTCCAGACATAGAGCAGCATGTGCGTTCTACTAGTTCAATATACATAGAGCAGCATGTGCGTTCTACTAGTTCTAGATGTGAAGCAGCATGTATGTTCTCCGTAACAATAGACGTTGAGCAGAACATTCTTTCCACAAGTTCAAGACATAGAGATCATATGCGTTTACTAGTTTTTAAAACGTAGAGCAGCATATGCGTTCTACTAGGTCAAGAAATAGACAGTATATACGTTTACTAGCTGTAAATGTCGGGCAGCATATACGCATGGCTAGTTCAAGTTGTGGAGCAGCAAACGAGTTTCGATGGAACTAGACATTGAGAGTCAACAGAAAAAAAACAAACAAACGTTGGAAAAGGTAAATGACAATGAAATGCATGCACTTCAATTTGCAAATGTTGTATTCTCATCTCAAGATGTGGATTATGGAGGGTGAGTGGGGTAGGGGTGGGGGGGGGGGGGGGCGAGAGATGATGAGTTGGGAGTCACATGTGGTTAATAAGTGCGTTCAATGTTAAATAAATTTACAATTATTTACAAACGAAAATGTTTTTTTCCCCAGGGACGAAATACAACCTGCATCAATATGAAGATCCTGGTTTAAGAGTTTTTTGACCAATGAGCGCTAATAAAATAAATAAATAAATGAATAAATGAATGAATTAATAAAATGGCATGTAAACAATTTGCAGAAGCACGCAACGTCTCTCTCTCTCTCTCTCTCTCTCTCTCTTTTGTTTTGTTTTGTTTTTGATGTTATGTTTGCCATGCATTAAGTTTTATTCCATGTATCAAACAGGCAATATGTCTTGGGCCTTGGAAAAAAAAGGTTTAAAATGAACATCATGGCCATTTTCATAGCTACGAAACATTTCATTGTGAATCAGTGGGCATGTTTCATGAAGTGATGATGAAATCGTCGGTGGTCTTGAAAAACATGGATTCGGGGATGTAATGATGTAAAAGAGCGGGGGTGGGTGTGGAAAAGGCCGGGGAGGGGTGCGGGTGGGGAGGGGGGGCTCCTAAAGTAGCATT
>JADBJO010000096.1:72500-90000 GCA_016801955.1 Conus betulinus | reverse complement strand
CGGACAGAGACGGCGTCAAAGAGAGAGAGAGGGAGAGAGTGGGATTTGAGGTGGGGTGGGGGGGGGGGGGGGGGGAAGAGACACACAGAGAGAAAACGACAGGAAGAGAGACACTGAGTCAGACGGACAGACAGGCAAACAGGCATACACACTCACACAGAGACAGAGAGAGAGAGAAAGAGAGGAGAGAGAGAGAGAGAGAGAGAGAGAGAGAGAGAGAGAGAGAGAGAGAGAGAGACAGAGAGAGAGAGAGAGAGACAGACAGACAGACAGACAACATACAGAGAGTGAGAGAGAGAGAGAGGCAGACAGACAAACAGATAGACAGACAGACTAGCGAACATGTAGAGAACATTAAAGAAGAGTCACTCTCATGCTATAACAGAGAGAGAAAAGAAAGAGAGACGGAGCAAAGGACGGACAGGCAGACAAATAGACAGGCAAGCAAGCAGACGGGCCGACAGACAGACAGACAAAACTGAGAGATAGAAAGAGATGGAGGGAAGGAATGAGGGAGAGAGAGACAGAGAAAGGAAACTCACAGGCTTCCTAACATACTTTTCCCAATGGTGGCGGTCACTGTTTCTGTAGAAATATGCAAAGGAGTTCTGCATCAGATAGTGTGTTCTAGTCTACTTAAAGGAGAGGTGACGCTTTCTAATGTTTAGCTCTTTTTCAAAAATATGTTGTAAAGAGAAGACAGAATTGGTCTTTTTGAAAATACTAATACACACCTTAGCTAAAAGAATCATGTAATTAATGAATTTGTAATTCGCAAGATTGAGATCAAATTGTTTTATACCAAAAAGTATGTCCAAACTGATAGCTTTATTCTTATATCTGTTTTTTACGTATATATAAATCCTCGATAAACAACCAAAACATTTGCACAGGTGGACAATCATAGAAAAAAATGCTCAATATAATCAATTGTGTCAGGACAATACGAACACTTATTACTTTCTTTTTTTACTTTCATTTTACTTAGAGAATATTTGTGGGGTAATATTATGCAGGATATTCCAGTGCAGGACTCTTAATCTTGTTTCTGTTGTAACGTCTTTCGCTCTTGACCATATAGATGTATCTAGCCTGACACCAAATTTTCGTTTTTTTTGTCGTTACAGACTAATTTCCTAATATCCTTTACTTTCCTATTGAACTGACTCGCCTCGCATTTCTGACATCCATCTTCTTTTTCGCCGTTCTGTATCCACTGAACCCATGTCTTTGGAATAGTGGTAATTAAAATGTTATAATCTAGCACGATATTTGCTCTGTTTTGCCCTATCATGTCTTGTAATTCCCCCAGACAGAGAGTAAACGGTTTTCTCGAAAATGAAAAATCTGTTTAATAGTTTCAATTCCTTTTTTTTGCCAAGTTGGAAAGAACAACGTTTTGTGCTTGTAGGTGCCCAACGTAAACTCATAATCCGTAGATCTCGCCTGGGACCGTAGGAAGAGGTACTGCTTGCTAACTGGCACGTTTTTTGTTGTTGTTGTTGTTGTTGTTGTTGTTGTTGTTGTTGTTTTTGTGTTGTTGAGATCTTGCGTTCAGAACTGTATGGACAGGAAATAGGGTGGTTCACTTCCGGTCCAGACATCTTGAGTATGAAATGTGTTGACCGTCTTGTTGACAGGAAGGAATCACGTTGTGAATCAAGAATACACAACAGTGGCACATGAAGCGAGATGTAAACTGTCAAAGAGTTCCGGCGACAGTCTAGAAGAAGCTTATGGATCTGTATCTATGTCACATGTACTGTATTCGCATGCACTCAGTCACAAACACAGCATGTTCACTCCAAATTCACGGATCAACTCCTTTCATTCAAAGGACAGAATGAGGAAACAAAGACTCCAATTTTTGTGCACTCCCCCCTATCCAAAACAGAACAAAGGAATATCGAAAGAAAAATCAACATCAAACAAGAATACGATGCACTCCCCTATCTAAAACAGAACAAAGGAATGTCAACTAATAATTAACATCAAACAAACAAACAAAAAATACGATGCACGTTTTCCTGAACAGTTTTCATGTTCTTTTTTCCAAATAAACATATCCAACTGTTTTCCTCTTTCTTTTTTTCTTTTTTTTTTTTTTTTTCTTGAATGGACATCACCTCAAACATTGCATTTCCCTTATTTTCCGTTCACGAAGTAAGTGGATGAATTAGGAATTTCTCCTCTTTTTTTAAATTTTTTTTTGTAAAGGATCCACCAGTGGGACTCCAGATCCCAGGAGGTAGGCTTTGGACCAATGGTAGGACGCTGAGGTCTTCTAGAAGGAATCATTAAGTCCTACCGTCAGGTTTGGAAAATGTAGTTTTTTTTTTATTATTAAATTTTCTTAAGACATTATACTACCAAACATGTTAACACTTCATACTCACGAATTCGTAGCATTCTGTTTCCAGCACACTCCTATTTATAGTCTGGGGATACAAAGTGAAATCTTTACAAAAAAACAAGACAAAACAAAAAACAAACAAACAAACAACAACAATATATATATATATATATATATATTAATCTCAAAAAACGATTTGTATTTTTCTTATAAACCAATTGCGCGTGTGTCACAAAATGCTTCTCATTACATTTACTTTTATATTCATTTATCACATCAATGTTCGTGAATCAGCCATTCATATTCCACCTTCAAATGATTTCGCTTTTCTCTTTGTCTGTTGTTCCCTAACTGACATCTTACCCGTAGGGAATACACGCCCGCAAGCTTCTGTCTTCAGCTACATCTATGACCGCTCACTGGTCGTCTCATAGGCCTATATGTGTATCATAGGTATGGAGATGAATTAACATACATTTGAAATGTTTCATTTATGGTATCTGTCAAGCTCTTTTTTCTGTTAAGCTCTTTTTTTTCTATGTTGGGGACGAGAAATGTTCATCATCTGTCGGCATCTTCATTTTATGCCATGTGTGTTCAGCATCTGTCGGCACTTCATTTTATGCCATGCGTGTTCAGCATCTGTCGGCATCTTCATTTTATGCCATGTGTGTTCAGCATCTGTCGGCATCTTCATTTTATGCCATGCGTGTTCAGCATCTGTCGGCATCTTCATTTTATGCCATGTGTGTTCATCATCTCTTGGCATCTTCATTTTATACCTGTGTGTATTCATCATCTGTCGGCATCTTCATTTTATACCCTGTGTATTCATCATCTGTCGGCATCTTCATTTTATGCCACGTGTGTTCATCTGTCGGCATCTTCATGTTATGCCATGTGTGTTCATCATCTGTCGGCATCTTCATGTTATGCCATGTGTGTTCATCATCTGTCGGCATCTTCATGTTATGCCATGTGTGTTCATCATCTGTCGGCATCTTCATGTTATGCCATGTGCTGTCGGACCCATGACGTCACTTGAAGATACCAGCCAGGTAGTGACACACAGTACACGTTGCAAATCTTCGTGTCGCAGACCGAGCGGGTTGTTCCTCGTTGACTGTCTCTGGCACTGAAACGGGGCATCAGACATAAACACAGTACAACGGTCTCCATGAAAACCTTGTTCACAAATGGTCCACCTGATGTGACTGTTGATCTCCTGAAGAAAAAAAAGACAAATATGTTCCATCTGATCTAAGGAAGGACAGATTTTTAAGCGGGCTTTGTGTGGTTTTAGAAAGTCTGTTTTTGAATGAGCTGTTTAATGAACTTGTGTGCAGAACAGTCACTTTGACGAGAAATCAGTTTTAAAGTAAGTTTTTAACTTCTGTGTTGGGAATTGACTTTGACGAGGTGACAGCCCAAATTTGCCCTTCACGGTCGGTTAGGCATTAAAAAAACAACAACAACATGAAGTGAACTAGCACATTCTGCTAATAATGCAGATCAATTTGACACGCAACAGACGAAAAGAATGATTATCTTGGTGCATAGACTTTGGTTAGGGAATGGAATTTCTACCAACATTTAGGTCCGCAGGTTGTAAAATCTTTATGAAAGGAAAGAATATACTTTCCCAAAAGTGAGATCATTCATGGAAAAGTGAGAGGGGGTGGGGTGGGGAGGGAGTATTCGTATGGTGGGAGAGAGAGAGAGAGAGAGGGGGGCAGAGAGAGAGAGAGAGAGAGAGAGAGAGAGAGAGAGGAGAGAGAGAGAGAGAGAGAGAGAGAGAGAGAGCAGATATTTTATTCAGAGAGAGAGAGAGAGAGAGAGAGAGAGAGAGAGAGAGAGAGAGAGAACTCAACGAAGATTGAAATTTGTAAAAACAAATAGAAAGTTAAAAAAAAAAAAAAAAAAAAAAAGAAGCTAGACAGGCCAACTCTCCAGAAAAGAAAGAAAGAAAGAAAGAATTCGAAAGACGAAAGTTTTTCTCTTGGAATTTTTCAGGCTATGCACTGCTCTACTGACCAACACTTGAGAAAGAAATTCCTAACCTTACGTTTTAAATATCATGTTACTATTCGTGCAGTTTGCTGTTATGCTTGCGGTGAAATGTGGCTGCACACAAAAATCAGTACGCCAAGGTCTTCCTTAAGGAGCCGAGTATTTATAGACAGGCACAACTGGATTGTTTTGAAAGTTAATTTGTGTCTGAAAGTTGATTTTCTCTCTTTTCTTTCATATGTCCGTCAAAGTATATGCCAGGTGGTTCTAAGTAGACGAATGAAAACGAAGGGAATGGGACTATATTTTGGGAAAAACCACCTGGCGCAGAGATAGGGTCATGGGTGAGTGCGAAGGCCTGACGTGTGTGATGTCAGGTAAGAGGTAGCTCATGTGTTTCTGTAAATTATTTCATTGGGAGAAATCCCTAAAAAAAAAAAAAAAAAAAAAAAAAAAAAAAAAAAGGAAATGATTGGTAAGGCGTTTTTTTTTTTTTTTTTAATTTCTTTAAAAATTTTATTATCAGTTTAACATCCATTTTTCGCTCAGATTTATGCTACACCGCAAACGATTACATGGATTATAATAATTATTACAGTGATTTTGTGCAAAATCCTAATTGTGGAGCGTGGCCCGTTTGCCTCTCAGAAAAGAAAGATGTACAACTCTATCAGTCTTTTCTTCTTTTTTTTTTTGTCGCAAGGGATTGATAGAGTTGTGTCCCTTTGCTGTGAAACTATCGTTCAGCTGCTACGTTCCTCTCTTGTGATTAATGGTATTAACAACCAAACAGCTATTCCTACAATCCTACAATATATATATATATATATATATATATATATATATATATATATACGGTAATGATAACGGTGTTGATGAAAAAGACATTTTCCATTGTAGATGTGCAGAAGTTTTCCATGATAAGTGTCACTGCCTATGGTTGGAACTTACTTTAAGAAAAGGAAACAAGCTAACAGAATGGGAAACAAACAAACAACAAACAAACAAACAAACAAACAAAAAAAAACACAATGAAATAAGAATAGTAATTGAGAAAGAAAAAGGAGCGAAAGAAATAACAGCAGACAAATAGATAACTTTTTTTTCTGAAAAGAGAACCTCCTTTCGTTCGCCCAAGTGTGTGTGTGTGTGTGTGTGTGTGTGTGTGTGTGTGTGTGTGTGTGTGTGTGTGTGTGTGTGTGTGTGTGTGTGTGTGGTCGCTCGTTCTCCAGATTTACATCTTTTTCACTTAAATGAGTACAACTCAAGGGAAATGACGTACGCGCGCGCGCGCGCGTGTGCGTGTGTGTGTGTGTGTGTGTGTGTGTGTGTGCGCGCGCAAGCGCGTTTTATGCGTGAGTGCGTGGTACATGCATCTCTCCCCCCCCCCTCCTCTCTCTCTCTCTCTCTCTCTCTCTCTGCGCGCGCGTGTGTGTGTGTGTGTGTGTGTGTGCGTGCGTGCGTGCGTGTGTGATGAGTTGAAATGCGTGCGTGCGTGTATTTGTGTGTGTGTGGTGGGTGTGGGGGTCCGTGCGTGTCTAAGTTTCAAAGAGAACCCTGAGGACTCATAAGCTGATACGCTGCTTCCTCCGAATTTCCCCACTGCCTACGTGACCTCGGCATACTGAGCACACTGTCCATATCGGGGCTGGAGTTGTCCTACTGTGTGACCATAGCGAAGAACTTTCCATTTTCGCCAGTTTGAACGAACACATACACAATCATGCGCGCGCGCATTTTTTTTTCATTTGACCGATGTGCAATTTCAAAAGCTTCGATTGGTTTGCCATAACCTCAAGTTGAAAAGGGAGGTAAACCACAACTCGCGACAACTGGAGTCATCTTTAGGAAGAAAAGGGATTGTTTCCCTTGTATGCACGAGCGAATAAAGAACACGCTCTAATGTGAGCGCGCGCGCACACACACACACACACACACACACACACACACACACCACACACACACACGCACGCACGCACGCACGCACGTACGCACGCACGCACACACACACAGACTCTGTGTGTGTGTGTGTGTGTGTGTGTGTGTGTGTGTGTGTGTGTGTGTGTGTGTGTGTGTGTTAAGAGGGAGTGAGAGAAGGGGGTTGGAGTGAGTGCGTGTGCGTGTGTGGTGGGGTGGGTGTAGGGGATAGATCTGATTCGTTACAGTTAATCTACCCCTTTTTTTGCCTTGCGCTCGTGAATAGACACCAAGTCATTGGGGAAGACACTGCTATGGTGTGCACTGAAACGACAACTGCCGTCATGGACAGAAATGTTTATATTGTGTTATAAGCTGCTATATGCTGTGATGAATTGAAATGTCTATATTGTGTTGAACACTGCTGTATGCTATGATGACTGACATGTTTAAATTGTGTTAAAAACTGCTATATGCTGTGATGAGTTGAAATGTTTATATTGTGTTAAAAACTGCTATACTATATGCTGTGATGAATTGAAATCGTTATATCGTGTTAAAAACTGCTATATGCTGTGATGAATTCACATGTTTATATTGTGTTAAAAACTGCTATATGCTGTGATGAGTTGAAATGTCTATATTGTTTAAACACTGCTGTATGCTGTGATGAATTGACATGTTTAATTGTGTTAAAAACTGCTAGATGCTGTGATGAGTTGAAATGTTTATTGTGTTAAAAACTGCTATACTATATGCTGTGATGAATTGAAATCGTTATATCGTGTTAAAAAACTGCTATATGCTGTGATGAATTGAAATGTTTGTATTATATTAAAAAACTGCTGTGTGCTGTGATGAATTGAAATGTTTGTATTGTGTTAAAAAAACTGCTGTATGCTGTGATGAATTGAAATGTTTATATTGTGTTTTAAAAAAAAACTGCTATATGCTATGATGAATTGAAATGTTTATATTGTGTTAAAAAAAAAAAACAACTGCTATATGCTATGATGAATTGAAATGTTTATACTGTGTTAGAAAAAAACTGCTATATGTTTTTCGTTGAAAAACTGCTGTAATGAACTGAAGTGTATATTCTGAGTCGAAGGTTCTGTGGCGAATTGAACAGCATATATTGTGTTGGAAACTGCTCCGATGAACTGCATTGTGTATGTGTTGGAAAACAGTGCAATGAACTGAATTGCGTATGTGTTTTGAAAGTAGTGTGATGAACTGAACTGTGTATATGTTGGAAAGTAGTGCGATGAATAAATCATGTACATGTTCAAAAGTAGTGCGATGAAGTGAATTGTGTATGTGTTGGAAATATGTGCGATGAATTGAATGAAATGCGTATGTGTTGGAAAGTAGTGTGATGAAGTGAATTGTGTGTGTTTTAGAAAGTAGTGTAATGAAGTGAATTACACACATTGTGTTGAAAACTGCTGCGGTAAATTGAATATTGTATATATTGTGTTTGAAAACTGCTGTTTTGAACCGAATAATGTATATTGAGTTGAAAACGGCTCTGGTGAATTGAGTTCCGTGTATTGTGCTGAAAAACTTCTGTTGTGAATTGAACATTGTACACATCGTGTTGAAAACCGCGTGGTGGATTGAATATATGTGTTGAAAACTGCTGTGATACACTGAATTGAATGTAATGAATTGTACATATTTTTGTTGAAAACTGCTGTAATACATTGAATTGAATGTAATGTACCAAAAATTTGCTTTGATGACATGAATTGTACACATTTTTGTTGAAAACTGCTGTGATACACTGAACTGAATGTAATGTATCAAAAATTTGTTTTGATGACATGAATTGTGATTATTTTTGTTGAAAACTGCTGTGATACACTGAACTGAATGTAATGTATCAAAAAACTTGCTTTGATGACATGAATTGTACATATTTTTGTTGAAAACTGCTGTGATAAATAGAACTGGTATATACTGAATCGAAACTTCTGTGATGAATTAACCGTTTTATGTTGTGTTGAAGACTGCTGTAAAGAATTGAATTGTATATAGTATGTTTAAAACTGCTATGATGAAATTGAAGTGTATGTATTGTGTTGAAAAAAGCTGGGATGAATTGAGCTGGCAATAAACAGAGTGAAAACTTCTGTGATGAATTAACCCATTGATGTTGTGTTGAAAGTTACAGTCATGAATTGAACTGTCTTTATTGTATTAAAAACTGTTATGATGAACTGAATTTTATGTGCTGTGTTAAAAACGGCCGTGATGAATTGAAATGTATATACCGAGTCGAAATTTCTGTGATAAATTGACTTGTTTAACATTGTGTGGAAAACGGATACGATGAATTGAATTGTATACATTGTCTTGAGAACTGCTATAATGAACTGAATTGTAGATATTGTGTCGAAAATTGCTGTGATGAATTCAACTGTATACACTGAGTTGAAATTTCTTTGATAAACTGGCTTGTTAATGTTGTCTTGAAAACTGCTATAATGAACTACATTGTAGGCCTACATATTGTGTTCAGACTGCTGTGGTCAGTTGATTTGATATAATGTGTTGAAACTGCGGTGATGAGTAAGATTTTGTATACATTATTGTGTTGTAAACTGTTGAAGTGGGTTGGATATTTCAGATATTGTGTTGAAAAATGCTGCGATACATTGAATTATATATACTATGTTGAAAACGGCTGGATACAGGGAATTGTGTATATTGTGTTGAAAACTCCTGAAGACAGTGAATTGCATATACTGTGTTGGAAACTGCTGTGATGAATTGAATTGTACACAGTATGCTGAAAACTGCTGTGATGAATTGAACTGTATACAGTATGCTGAAAACTGCTGTGATGAATTGAATTGTATACAACATGCTGAAAACTGCTGTGATGAATTGAATTGTATACAGTATGCTGAAAACTGCTGTGTATACTGTGTTGAAAACTGCTGTGATGAATTGAATTCTATACAGTATGCTGAAAACTGCTGTGGTGAACTGAATTGTATACAACATGCTGAAAACTGCAGTGGTGAACTGAATTGTATACAGTAAGCTGAAAACTGCTGTGGTGAACTGAATTGCATACAACATGCTGGAAACTGCTGTGGTGAACTGAATTGTATACGGTATGCTGAAAACTGCTGTGGTGAATTGAATTGTATACAGTATGCTGAAAACGGTTGTGATGAATTGAATTGTATACAGTATGCTGAAAACTGCTGTGATGAATTGAATTGTATACAGTATGCTGAAAACTGCTGTGATGAATTGAACTGTATACAATGTGCTGAAAACTGCTGTGATGAATTGAACTGTATACAGTATGCTGAAAACTGCTGTGATGAATTGAATTCTATACGGTATGCTGAAAAACTGCTGTGGTGTACTGAATTGTATATAATATGCTGAAAACTGCTGTGTATACTGTGCTGAGAACATTGATTAATAGAACTGCGGTTTTTGTGTTAATAACTGCTGTACTGAACTGATTTGCATGTTGTGCATTATATCTGCTGCGATTAGTTGTATATACTCTATTAAAATTGCTGTGATGAAATAAATACATCATGTTTGTATTTTAGTGCGACCGCTGTTGAAAAAAACAAAGAAACAAACAAACGAGGTACTGTGCATAATGTTTTTATTGTATTGAAATTGCTGTGGTGGATTGATTTGTGTATTACATTAGAACTTTCACAATGAAATAACATTTGTACTGAATGAAAACTGCATGAATGCATCGTGCTTATATCATATTGAAATTGATGTAATAAGGTAACATTAGTTGCATTGAAACCGTTGTAATGAAGTAAACCTTGTTTGTACTTTACTGATTTGCATGACATAATAAATACATTGTGTGGGCACTTTAATGGAAACGCTGTGATGAGATAAATGTGTTGAACTGTTCTAAAACTACTGTCTTTGTACTGAGCTGAAACTGACGTGATAGGTAAACAAGTCGTATTAATTAAAACTGCATGCTAGAATGAATTTATTGTTTGTATTTTACTGAATCGCTCAGTGATGCAACGAATGTTTTGTGTCTGAATTGTTTGACATGTTGGAATAAAAGTATTGTGCCGTTATGAAATGAATGTATTGTTTGTATTGCATTATGACTGGCACGATGCAAAAAAACAAACAAACAAACAAACAAAACCAGCGTATTTGTACTGCTTTGAAATTTGTGAAAAGATAAATGTACTGTGTTTGTGTTGTTTGGTGACTGTTGTGAAGAAATGAATGTCTTGCGTTCATATTGCACTCAATATGTTGTGACGGAATAACTGCATTGTGCTTATATTGTTGTAAGCTCCTGTGATGATGAACTAATTCCATTATATTGGAACCTCTGTGATATAATACATGTCTGGTGTTTATATTACATTGAAACCCGCTGGAACATTATGTATGCGTCGTGGTGTGTACCTAAAATAAATGTTTTGTATTCTATCTGACGTGTATTTGTACTGTTTTGAAACCACTGTGAAAAGATAAATGCATTGCGTTTGTGTTGTTTTGGTAACTGTTGCGAAAAAAAATTAATGTCTTGCGTTTATATTGCACTTAAACTGCTATGACGAAATAATTGCATTGTGTTTATATTGCTATAAATCTCCTGTTGTGATGAACTAATGCATCGTATTGAAACCTCTGTGATAAAATAAATGCCTGGTGTTATATATACATTGAAAACCGCTGGAACATTATGTATGCCTCGTGGTGTGTACCTAAAAATACATGCTTTGTATTCTATCTGCCGTCTTTCAATACATATACTGTACTCTAACTGCTATATTTACATAAATGTAGTGGGCTGTACTGAAAATGAAATGATTGTAGTGTGATGTGTTAAAACATCTGTGATAACACGGATCTATTGTGCTGAAACTGCTGTAGCAAAATAAATCGTTGAACGTTCCAGCCTGTATTTAATACATTGAGATGTGTTGTATTGCATTGTTGCGTTCTACTGTATTGTTTTTGTGGATGAAACAAATGTAACCCACTATATTCCTGCGATTGATTACATGTACAATATTCAAAGGAGGCGATGTCAAGCATTGGAATGTTTGATCACTGTTGTAATGAAATCAACGCGTTGAAACGGCTGCAAACAAAACTGTGGTGAATTTCCGCGGTTTATAAACAGGCCTTATATGTGTGCACTGTCTTGAAACTGTTCTAATCAAATACGTTTTGTTCTGGAATTGTCATGGCTGAACAAATGCGTGGAAATGTCTGTGGCCAAATAAATTCAATAAACTGCGGTGGTTAAACATACGTATTGTATTGCGCTCTGTTGAGATTAAATAACTGCAGTATATGTGTTTGAAAAAAAGCCCTAGCCTCACATGGACTGACACTTTCGTGACCACATGAATGCACTGTTCTGTACTGAAAATACTGTGGTTAACTAAGTCTTGTTTTTGAAAACAGTTAGGGCCTGTGCACATCTTGTTGGAAGTGAATTGCATTGTGCTGACATCTTGTCGAAATTTATGATTCTGTGAAGTGCAGTCTGCTCTTCGTCAGCTGCCATATTTCCACGTCATGTATTGCACTATTTTGTCATTGTTATCTATCTATCAATCTATCTATCTATCTATCTATCTATCTATCTATCTATCTATCTGTCTGTCTGTCTGTCTGTCTAAACGCTTATCTGAAATGTCTGTCTTTCCGTCTACCTGTCAGTCTGTCTGTCTGTCTGTCCGTCTGTTCGTCTGCCTGTCTACCTATCCATCTACCGACCGACCGACCCGCCTACCTACCTATCTATCTACCTACCTAACTACCTGCCTATCTACCTATCTATCTATTTGTATACCTACCTACCTACCTACCTACCTACCTACCTACCTATCTATCTATCTCTGTCTGTCTATCTATCTATCTCTATCTATCTATCTATCTATCTATCTATCTATCTATCTATCTATCTATCTACTTACCTACCTATCCATCTATCTATGTACCTACCCACCTACCTACCTATCTATCTATCCCGTCAAAACGGATTATTTATCTCCATTCCTCTGGCAGACCCAACTCTCTTACGCTGTGAGATCGTTTACGTGCTGCACGTGCATGCTGAAGAAGAGCACTAGCCTGTGGCCAACTTTCAAGGTGTAGTGGGGAGGACAGGGACACGAGGCGGGACTCGAACTGAACCGCAGAATTGGTGAGATTCTGGGCTTCTGGGCCAGTACTTCAACCGCCAGACCTCTGTGGCACCGCTGGGGTTCCTAAGATTGGTTTGTCCTGTAAACCCTTGGAGAGGGGGTAGGTGACGGAAATGGGAGGTGGGGGGGGGGGGGGGGTATGGGGGGACGGAGGGCATCAATACCATTGAAAAGTAAAATAAAAAACCCACACTAATACGCGGTGCATTTAACTGTTAAACAGAGCGCCGGTTTGGCGTAAACCACAACGGCCGAATGACCATATGAACACTCTCTCTCTCTCTCTCTCTCTCTCTCTCTCTCTCTCTCTCTCTCTCACACACACACACACACACACACACACTCTCTCTCTCTCTCTCTCTCTCTCTCTCTCTCCGAATAGCAAAATCAACAAAGTTAGACGTCATTCGTTTCGTTTCATAGACATAGATACCATATGGGAAAAAAAAAACAAAAAAACGTCAAGACAACGACAGAATAGTAAATTCAGCAATGTTAGACGCCATTCCTTTTATAGGCATAGATTTACTCACGTTCCACAATTTCTTTTGACCACAATAGAATGATCCGCTGCAATGATCAATAGATTCAACACAGGTGGATGTTTAAGACTCGATTCATATTCTTAGATCTGCATATTTGGTGCATTGCGTAAGAAAAACGAAATCCGTTTGGATTTCGTTTGTTTGTTTTTGTTTTTTGTATGTCTGTTTTATTACATTCTCTACAAAATACATCCAACCAATGCACAGATGATTCAAACACAAATAATCACGTACAGATAAAGTGAGCGAGAATGTGAGGTCGATGATAAGAGACGTTTTAAAAACAAACAAACAACACACGTGACTAACCTGGGTGATTTGCCCTGCATATTTCTGGAGGGAAACAATAGTCACAACTTGCTCTCTTCGTTCAGAGCTGTCGAGATTGCCATCTCCCAGAGTTTTACCAATCGTTTTCCCCCCCCCCTTTCCCAGCCCCCTTCAACACACACACACACACACACAAGAAACAGAACAATAGTTATTCCTGTCGACCCTTAGGGTATGGAGGAAGGGTGAGTTTACAGCAACTGCAAGAAAAAGAAAACAAACAATCCAAATAAAACATGAATTGCTAGTCAATGCTGACACAGACCAACAATTTACAACACTTGAGATAATCTAATATACTTTGAGAATAGAAGCATTTGTTTTCGACTGGTAGGAGGCATCATTTGATAAAAATGATAGACTGATTTGGGGGTGAGAAATCTTTTTTGGCAAATGCGTGTTGCGCAAATTAACGTTTGCTGAACATTTCATGACAAAAGTCGTCTTATAGAGACACCATTCCAATACTGGGGAAACAGGGCGAACATCGACTGTGATCATGCTGATGTGAAGAAAAGCAGATCAACCCTGTATCTTATCATCATACTCATCAGCAAAGATGCATTTGGAAAACAAAAATCCCAACTGTGCTAAGGTTTTTACAGATGGCTCGCTGACAACAACAACAACAACAACAACAAGAGGCAGGGCAGGGTCTGCTTTTGTTATTGTATTACTTAAAGTAAAGGGGAAAAAAATCATAATTCGTTGGAAACTATAGATCTACGTTCGTTGCTGAGATGGTAGCTATATCAATGGTTCTGGCATATCTTAATGACTTACCACGGTGAGTTTTTTTAAAGTGTTTTTTTTTTCTGTATTACAATCCCTCAAGTTTTCAAATCGACTGCAGACAATCTTATTTTAAAAAGAAAATATGTCATTTAACTCATATCTTGATATGTAAAGGAACTGACTTAACTTTCTTTTAGATTCCTTCACATTGTGTATCTTTGGACAATGAACTCGCGGACAGATGTGCGAAAAACGCTGTGCGCACAACAACTTTCCATGGACCTTCACTTTGCAAGAGAGTCATCAAGTATTAAAACAAATCGCTTGGTACTCTTTCAGAAAGGGCCAGAACAACCTCATTTCTCACGTCAAAACACAAAACAGTCAACCCATCAGTATTGATTATGTCAAAGGCGTTCAACATCTGCAATTCTTGAGAAGTATTCATACAGAAACTTCGTTTCAATGTTTTATCGTTAAAAACTAGACGTTCTCAGAACTAAGTATAATGCTTCAACAAAAATGTGTATGTGGCGCAACAAACGTATCAAGACGTCATGTTTGTGTTTGAATGTGTGCCTCTTATGGCATAAGTTTACCCACGATGTTTGTAACTGATATTTTGCTCTGATACTAATCTTGCTCTTAAAGTTACCTCTTGTTTGATATATATATAGTCCGGTTAGATATCTAAATGTGATCCGATATTGGCGGCATTTCTGTGATTATATGTACAAACCCACACCTATAAATGCATACACGCACGCACGCACGCACGCACACACGCATGTGAGCACGTTCTCCCTCCCTCCTCCCCCTCTCTCTCTCTCTCTCTCTCTCTCTCTCTCTCTCTCATATCACATAATTTCATAAAAATATGTAAAATAAAACTACTACTACTACTACCACTACTACTACTACTACTATTACGACACATCGGTAATGAATCTTATCTTGAAATATCCGCCAATTCTCAGTATCATGATAAAAAGATGCAATGAAAATAGAAACTAGAATTTTAATACATAGACTTCTGAAAACAACGACAAAGGCAGCACTCTAAGACCACATTTTGACAAAAGAATTAGCGAAAACTACCGAACAGAATCATGCATAATAACGGTGACACCACACACACACACACACACACACACACACACACACACACACACACACACACACACACATACACACACACACACACACACACACACACACACACACACACACACACACGCACACACACACACACACACACATGATTCAAGAAGTGTAATCCTTCTGCTTCTTTTTGGGTCGTGGATTATATAATAAAAAAAAAAAAAAACACCCAGATTGATTCATGACAAACAAATTAATGTAGAACATTTACCACGGTAAACGAATAAAAAGATAAACCCGTTCTCAATATGAACATTAGCACTGTCTTACAATGACATATTGAAAAACAAGTGTACACACCAAAGACCCTCAGCAACAGACATGTTTACACACTATCCCAAAGTTTTATATAAACGTGATCATCATTATGTGTTATGCTTCTTTTTCATTCGAATAAACCATGAATTAAACATTATTACATCAAAAGTGACTTTTATCAATATATTTCAAAGTGCTATTATTATATTGGGACATTTGAGGATAAAAGTCGTTGTCAGTGCTTCCCATGGCCCATCTTTCGTTCTTTACAAACTCTGTTTTCCATCTCTTCTCCTACTTCTTCTCATTCATGGTTGTTGAGTCAGAATATAATCAATAAAGAAAGTTATGCATCTGAAAGTTTTGAGAAAATGTACCTTCCCGACAAAAGTTTTGTGTTTCACATACTTATAAAACAAACATTCATCGTAGATTGATTGCTCAAGAGGCAACCCCCCGGAGGAGACACTGCACTGCTGCCGAGTCACTTCGGTGGTGTTCATGGCGCCTGTTCTGATCTAACATACGCAGGACACCACCTACTAAGCCCCCTACTGACGACAATAATTGCTTAGTCGCGGAGCCGCGTGAGTGAGCTCTCCCCCCCGGAGGGCGCCACCACGTCCGTCCAACGACAGCCCCCATGGACCCGCCGCCGATACCGGTGACCCCGACGGAACCAAACCAAGGCCACAGACGCGGAGAGGACATCGAAACTGAGGTCACCATGAGAGCAGGGCATGAAGGGCCACAGAACTTGAGACATTTTTTTTTTTTAATGCTGATCGATGAGAATGAGGATGATTAAGATGATGCTACGGATTTCCATTTCGGTCTGAGACTACATGACAGGGCTGTACTCTACGCTTCCTTTCATAATATATCCCGCGTCAACCAGGCCCGAGAGATACAGGCACCTGCAGTGTTGGTCAGGAAATTTGAGCAACACTCTCAGAAACGCATCCATTAAGTGGATGAAACTCGACTGTGTGGTCCCAGTCTTCCCCAACTGAGCCCGTAGCAAACTCAACTCTGGGTAGGTCGGGGCAGAAAAACCCAAATGACTCTGATGGGATTCGAACCCCACGACCTCCCAGCCGGGAGTCCGCGACGCTAACCCTTTCGCCACGGCGTGTGTGTGTGTGTGTGTTATAGATATGCTCGTCGCTCGTCGCAGGTACATTTACTTTGAATATGAATGGAGAGACAACTCTTCGTGAACAAGCTCTCTCCAAATAATTAGAAGATCAAGTAAACAGCATGAGAGACAGTTTTCCCCTTGGCCTACTCTTCGAAAGCTCCCCCATTCATCCGGCTGCTTTCCCTCATTAAGTACACTGGTAATCACATTTCAACATTTACCCTCTATGTTATCTCTGATCGCTTTTCTTCGCAAACCGTATCGCCAAAATGAGTGGAAGGCTTTTTTCGAGTCAATTAATCCACAAAACAGTCGTTTACTTTACACTTTAAAAGCATGAACAAGAACTTTTAATATGACGGTAACAGTAGATCAGCAGTATGATTCTTCCGAAACCCTTCTTGATCATTGAGTAATATTTCATCGTTTTCGATCATCAAGCCTGAAAGTCTGTTGTTCTACATACTGTTGAGTAATTTTCCAGAGCAGCAGCTACAAGCATGGTATTTCTGAAATTAGCACAGTAGTCCACTTTTCCTTCATGCTCTGGCTTGATGAAATCAAGCGTGTCTGTTCGCACAGTTTGCACCCAGAAGGAAGAAATCAGTGACTGTCTGTTCGCAGTTGCTTCCACTGTTCTAAATCTTGCTTGTCCCGCCTGAAAAAAGACGACGTAGGTCGAAACGCGTTGTATCTGTTTTTGTATTTTGATTGTTCCTTCGTTTGGCGGCTGTGTAATTCTGCTTTTGCTTTTAATTAAATCAGCTGTCCAGCATTCTGGCCTGCCCCCTGAATCATTAATTTTACTGAATTATTCACAAAATGTGTCTGTGCGGTTTGGTTATCATATAAAGAGCATGTG
>JADBJO010000096.1:57500-65000 GCA_016801955.1 Conus betulinus | reverse complement strand
CAACAACAAAAACTACAACAAGAAGAACCAGAAGAACAAGAACAAGAAGAGGAAGGAGAAGAAATGAAAGACGATGAAAACCACAGACATAACTGATCTTGTAAGAGTGAAAGAAAAAATGTCTCTTTTCTGCCCTGTAACTCGTAAATACATTATCTCACTTTTTTCCCCCATCCATAATGCGAGTAGGTAGGTAGTGTTGCTTGTATAGCCCAGCCCTCCGAAAAGGGCCACATCAGGGCTGTCACCACGCTGAACTCAACACAAGTCATCAAAAACAAAGAAACAAAGTCAATTCATAAGTCATCAAAAAGAAACAAACAAACAGAAACATAAAATAAAAGAACATTCACACATCTCTTTTAAAACACACCTAAAAAACGTACCAGAAACTTCGTTAGAAATCTTTCTTCCGTAAAATCTTAGATCAGATGGAAAATGTTGATGGTGCAAGCGGATTCTGAACGGAAATAGATGAACCAGAGCACGGGTTGTTCACGTTTTTTTTTTTTTTTTTTTTTTTTTTTAAAATCTGAAATGTTGCCTACTTACAATTGATCTGTGCTCAGCTAGGAAATAGTTGAGGCATAACGTGAAAAAAAAAAAAAAATAATAATGATAATGAATAATTGATGTAACTGAGCGTCGTATGTTGAGTTACATCAGATGGCATCGCATTATTACACTTCATTATTATCATCATTATTTTTATGCAAGGTGTGACCTTCTCTTTCGCTCTTTATGTCCTAGTCTGTCTAATTCTGTTCACTATTCTTTCTCTCTGCGTGTTTGACTGTCTGTTTGCCTGTCTGTCTGTGTTCTGTCTGTCTGTCTGTCTGTCTGTCCGTCTCTCTCTCTCTGTTTTGATATTATTGATGTAATACACTCCTTTTAGTGAAGTAAGCGAGTATGTTAGTTTTAAGGTAAGTTCTTATTGTGTGTGCGTGTGTGTGCGTGTGTGCGTGCGTGCGTGTATGTGTGCTTCTGTGTGTATTTGTGTGTGTGTGTGTGTGTGTGTGTGTGTGTGTGTGTGTGTGTGTGTGTGTGTGTGTGTGTGTGTGTCTGTACCTTTTTCGCCTATTGGTTGTGTTCATATTTCCCTCTTCGGCGAAAGTTGGATGTAGCACACAAACAAACAAACAAACAGAAAAAAAAGAAAAGAAAAGAAAGCATGAACTTGCTGATCTATCACCCTCGTTAAAGAGAGTTTGTCTCTTGTCTTGTCTTGCCCTGCCCTGTCTTGTCTTGCCTTGCCCTGTCTTGTCTCTTTCATTCATGTTAATCCGCGTTTCAGTCTCTGCCCTGGACAAACACTGTCGGCTTTACTGTGTACCTGCCGCTGCTCCGATGGCCGGTAGATGAACGCCAACGGCTCCCCCTACCAATCGGCAAGAAGCTTACACAACTCACCCGATCGCGTAGCCCGAGACATACATTGATGTTTAGGAATGAAAGAGACACACGCAAAAAAAAAACGAAGTGTACACAGTCTAGTCCTCAAATAACCTTCTTTCTGTTTAAAAACCCCCCCCCCCCCCCCCCCCCCCCCCCCCCCGCCCCCAGCTTAAATTTTGTCTTAAAAAGACATGTCAAAAACATTTGTTAAAATTAATTTTGAATGAAAGTACTGTAAATATCCGCCAGATAACAGGGGCAAACAAATAACAAGACAAAAACGACGCGTTTCGATCTCTGAGGTCTTCTTCAGGCACGAGAAACAACATTCATGACAACGAAAACGAAGAACGAGCAGTTGCTACTTATTTTCTCAAAGTCGGCGAAAGATGGGCGTTGAACGTTGAAACTGTTTTTTTTTTTTTTAAATATATATAGTGCATCTATATTTTTTTTTAAACTAAATGCAGCTATTACTGCATGTCCTAGGCACAGGAAACAGCAACGGCTTCTCATTGGTAGAAAAAACTGTGGGCATTAATTTTTACCTTATCTTTTCTTGGGACCCAGTTTGAAGAGATAAGCGACTGTCTGTTTGTCCTTCGTTTTCATTGTCTTCAATGTTATATGTCCTGCCTGAAGAAGACCAAGTAGGTCGAAACGCGGTGTGTTTGTTTTTGTAATTTGGTCATTCTTTCGTTTGGCTGGGCAGCAATCCTGTCTGTACTCTTGATTCAATTTCCGCTAGAAGTCTGTCACCCTACTTTGAAACCAGCTGAACTGGGTGTGAACACCTCGAGTTATTTCCTCCACCACCCCGCAGCAATGAGTGTGTTTACAAATCTGTTCACAAATACGTTGATGTACTGTCTGTTGTCAATGTTGAAACAGACAAAAAAAAAAAAAAAAAAAAAAAAAAACCCGCAACTCATTCTTAAAATTGCGGCTACTTTCTTAAATAAATGTGCCCAAGACATGGCATAAAACATTTTTTTTTTTCCCAGACAGTAGTGAACCAGCTAGTTGAGATGGGAGGGTATTTTACCAGTCTGTTGTTTGGGGTCATAGGCGCAATAGCAGGTACAGGCTTGGCTCGCAATCTTTCCCGTCCAGTACAAAAAAATACATAAATAAATAAATGAAAATTAAAAAAAAAAAGAATCAACTTATAACGTGCTACCAGTGTTCTCCATGGACAGAAAATGTCATTCTTCAACCCTGGTCAAAAGTATGAAATAGTACATAACAAAACAGTTTTGTACAAACAAAAATCTTTTAATCTTTCTCGCGATCTGTATTAGCGGTCCTGTGTGTGTGTGTGTGTGTGTGTGTGTGTGTGTGTGTGTGTGTGTGTGTGGACAGAGAGAGAGAGAGAGGGGGAGAGTCTTTGTATACTGAGTGTTTAATATTTCCCTTTCTTTTTCAATGATTCTGTATTATTTTCTCTAAGTTACTTTTTCATGCGTAGGCGGCATAAACATCCGGCCAAGTTTTCAAATGATACATACAAAGATGGGCGCAGTTCCGTTTTTTAAAACTGATCTGAAAAGGAACACACAAAAAAGCTACCAGGAATCAAAACATTTCATGGTTTAAAAAAAAAAAAAAAAAAAAAAAAAAAAGAAAAAAAAAAAAAAAAAAAAAAGAAAAAAATACAATACCGCCCGACGAAAGGGACAAACAAATTACAGGACAAAACGCGACGCGTTTCGACCTCTCTCTCTGGTCTTCTCCGAGGCAAGAGAAGCAACAGTCAGGACAGATGAGAACGAAGAACGAGCAATCACTTCTCTCCTCAAACTGGGCCCCCCAAATGATTGCCTCGTTCTTCGTGTTCATCGTCCTGACCGTTGTTTATCTTGCATGAAGGAGACGAAGACCAAAGAGGTCGAAACACGTCGTGTTTTGTCTTGTAATGTGGTGGTCTCTTTGGTCTGGGGGAATGCCAGTCTTTTTTTTTTTTTTTTAGTGGTTTTCAATTTTCCACCTGCGGTCAGCTCACTTTGAAAGTAACTTCATGGCTTACGCTTTGTTGTTGTTGTTGTTGTTGTTGTTTGTTGTTGTTGTTGTTGTTGTTGTTGTTGTTGTTGTTGTTGTTGTTGTTGTTCTTCTTCTTTCTTCTTCTTCTTCTTCTTCTTCTTCTTCTTCTTCTTCTCTTCTTCTGCTGCTGATGCTGCTGCTGTTTTAAAGCTGGTTTCATTTTCCGCCAGTGTGGGCCCCTAACACCGAAACTAACTTCATGGCTTTATTTAACTTGACTTACCTATTTCCTCATCTCGCTTGTTTTGCTATTCAAGTTCTAGTCGTTGTTGATGTTGTCGTTGTCGTTGTCGTCGTCGCCGTCGCCGTCGTCGTTGTTGTTGTTGTTGTTGTTGTTGTTCTTCTTCTTCTTCTTCTTCTTCTTCCTCTTCTTCTTCTCATCTTCTTCTTCTTCTTCTTTTTGAAGATACAAAGAACAGTTTCGTGTCAATCTTGAAGACACGACACTTATTTGTTGAAGACTCTGAGCATTGTCCTCCTTTGACGCATCCGTGAGTACTAAATTCATTCGTTTGAAAGTTGACTGAAGAGAGAGAGAGAGAGAGAGAGAGAGAGAGAGAGAGAGAGAGAGAGAGAGAGACAGACAGACAGACAGACAGACAGACAGACAGACAGACAGAGAGAGAGAGAGAGAGAGAGAGAGAGAGATAGGGTCCAGCAATTTATTGCTCACAGAGGACTATTTCAGTCAGTCGGTACCTACTCTTCCAGTCTGTCCTACCTTTCTATAGGTTCTGCAAAAAGACAGAAAGAAAAAAAAAAACATAGGTAGGTGCGGAGATGACGACAAAGGACTGTGCACAACAACGTAGAAGGTCATAACAACAACAACGACAAGAAGAGGAAAAAGAAGAAGAAGAAGAAGAAGAAGAAGAAGAAAAGAAGAAGAAAGAAGAAAGAGAGAAGAAGCTGTACCAGTAATGTTAATTAACAATGGAAAGGATGAGAAGAACACTTGGGCTCTATACATAGTCCAGAAGGAGTGGAAATGTGTGCGCACACACACACACACACACACACACACACACACACACACACACACACACACAGCGAGAGAGAGAGAGAGAGAGAGAGAGAGAGAGAGAGAGAGAGAGATGGGTGATGATGGTGTGTTTATGATCGCAATCACAAGAGTCGGCCATGTTCATTCCTGGAGGAGGAGTTTTTCTACGGTTGATATAAAGATCCCAGTCCACAGTTACAAATTAGGCCCCATACGCTATATATATATATATATATATATATATATATATATATATATATATATATATATATATATATATATATATATATTCTCCATCACACTCAACGCTACATGTACCATCTCTCAGAATATCAGCCCTCGTTGAAAAAAAAAACCAAATACACTGCACAGTTCAGCCCTTAAAACATACTGTGCCTGATTCAGAAACAGACCCGATGCTTTATTTGCTGTATGTGCAAACACACATCCCCATCACCTCCTTTTCTTTCTTTCGTTTTGCCTGTTTGTTTTCATCTGCTAGACGTTCTCGCTTCCACATCCCTGTGTCCCAGCAGTGGCGTAAGAACACCGTAAGTCCACAAGCCATCCGTACTTCTGCTAACCTTGGTGGTCTCCTAGTACTGAACTTATTCATAAAACCCAAATACAAAGACAAAGCCTTCTTTTGCACTTTTCATGGAGTGGGTTATATCAATTTATCAGAATTGATCTGTCCAGTTGTCCAAGATGGACATTACGTAGTTGTATTGCTTTTTTCTTTTTTCTTTTTTTTCTCGTCTCTTGAAAAAGGCCGCGTGGCCGTATATTTGAATTTTTTTTTTCTTTCTGCGTACGCAGGCGCTGATACTCCTGCAGACACACTCTCTGTATAGACAGGCAGTGGAGTTTTGTGTGTATGACCGTTTTTTTTTTTTTTTTTTTATCCCGCCATTAAGGCTGCCATACTCCATCTTCGGGGAAGGTGCATGCTATGTGTAACGTGTCATTCATACCAACGGCCAAACTGGCCTTCTCTTCCGAAAGCTGGTGATGGGATTGACGTGTGCGCAAGATGTTGTGCGTGCGTTCACACACGGAACCTCGGTTTATAGTCTCGTTCGAAGGACTGTATGGGGAATGGACTCAGAACCAATATTGACTCCGAGGGAAAAATCCCCCTGTACCGAAATTCGAACCCGCAACCCCAGGATCACGAGTCCGGCGCTCTACCAACTGAGCTATCCCGGCCCCCATTTGAAATATGAGGAGTGGACTTGTGACTTTGTGTAAATGAATTTAACCCATTTTCAAGTGAGAATGTGGGAGCACATTCTGACCCCCTCTCATGCACAAAATCTGGGGGTCATCACTCTCATGGACTCATGTCGCAAAAGGGATTCACTCAGAGAACAACTGAAGTAAGGTAAGGTAAGGTAATGTTGCTTATAGCCCAACCGACCACAAAGGGCCATATCAGGGCTGTCACCACGTTAAAATCAACTCACAAGTCATTCATTCACACAATATTTTAAAACACATCTTCTAAAAAAAAAAAAAAACAACATCCGAAAATTTGTTAAAAATCTTTCCACTGTAAAATCCCAGATCCGATGAAAAATGTTCATCTCTTTCAAGAACTCGAAGATCGCGTCAGGCGGGACATCTCTGAACAGGATTTTCATGGACTCTGCTGCAAAATGTTTGTGTCTCACATCATGCAAGTCCCAACACTCTAAAAGAATATGTTTAAATAATGTTGTCTAGGTACTACACCACGAGAAAGATAAGTCCTTTACCTGAGGGCTTCTGTCTCCTCAAACAAATACCTGGAAAAAAGAAATGAAAGACAGACGATGAGCCACGTGAGGCCCAGTGGGTTTGCTAGACACAAAACTAAATAATGCAGATACAGCACACACTACCTGTAGTTGTAATCGTCGCCAACATTCACAACTGTCCATGTGGGCAGCTTCACGCATGCTGTCAGTTTTCAGCATCTGTCTCGTTGCAGTAGAGTTCACAATCACTCACAAACTTACATGAACATGCGCATTCCGTGACCGTCATCTTTCTACCAAAATCAACTACAAATTCTTCTGCTTGTTCAGGTTAATCGAACGTTTAAGTGTTGTTCAGCCTACCACAAATGTTACCCAGATTTACGTTTGTGACATTTACCATGTTTAATACAAAACTGGAATTTTTTCCCCCTTTTTCTGTCTAATCATCTATAATAATGCATTATACACATACAACAACTTTGTCTCCAAACATGACATTCACATGAAAAAGGTTCTTTTTACAGAACCAGGGCTATTTCAGTCTATTCAAACGGCGTTAATACTACTTGACCCTCTTCTGCGAGTTGTTGCTGAACTGACAAGACGACTTCAATACGTGGTGTCAGAATAGGGATCCGAACCCACGTTGAAAATGAAAGGTTCAAGTTCTTTTAGTGGACTGAACACAGTCTGAAAAGCTCAAGAAAGGTTCAGAGCAAGTTTTCTAACAACCATGGCATCGGGACTTAGCATCCTGGACGTTTCGACCTCAAAAAAGCCGGAACAATGACCAGCAGGGATCAAGCGCTTTGAGCGCTTCAGAAAATGCTTCAGCTCTAAACGTCAGTGCTGACGATGAGCAAGTCGACATGCTCCTGGGAGAGGAGGCAAAAGAATTACTTACCAGTTTCCACCTTTCTGTAGCTGACAGTCGGAAATACAAACAAGATGCAAAGCAGATAAACAACAGTCGGAAATACAAACAAGATGCAAAGCATATAAACGTACTCCCAGTTTAGATATATATTGAATACCCATGTTTTAAAAAAAAAGTCACAAACTTGCGTCATAATAAAAAAAAATGTCACAATCAAACATGCGTCATAATGTATTTCGTCGCTGAGATAAGAAATCGGCGAAGTACTTTCAGAGATATTCCATATAGAAGAAAAAACCGTTTTGGGCCGTTATAGTCCTTAGTAACGGCTATTCTGGTAAAAATAAAACATCGGGCATCATCCGTGACCCATAATGAACACATCTACAAATTTTCAGGAAGATCGGCCAGAAGTTTTTTGTCTGGAGTGAGTGGAACACATT
>JADBJO010000096.1:45000-50000 GCA_016801955.1 Conus betulinus | reverse complement strand
CGGAAATGGCGTGGCAGGTACAAAGGGGCACAATCGTTTTCGGAGCGGAAAGTGGGTGGACATGTCCGGTCGGGAGCGGAATGGAGTCCACGTTTTACGGGGGTTTCCTGTTGTTATGTAGCGACAAAGACAAAAGATCTTATTTCTGTACATATAAATCCAATAAGGAGTGGGTGGATGGTAGGTTGGTACATAAGAAGTGGCACATTCAGTATCACTTCCCTAACGATGTAAAACATAGATTTAAAAGTCAGCTGATCGTCGATTCCCATACTATAGTTCTGGAACAAACAACAACCGATGAAGCAGCAAGGCCAGGCAGAACGATTCCAGACTTGAACTCATAAGTACTTCCCCGAAGATGGAGTATGGCTGCCTTAATGGTGGGATAAAAAAGAACGGTCATACACACAAAACTTCACTGCCTGTCTATACAGGCAGTGTCCGCAGGAGTATGAGCCTGCGTACACAGAAGAAAGAAGAAAAAAAAGAAAATTCATAAGTACTTTCAGAAATTTCTCAAGCGTTGTTTTAGAGCAGGTTTGTTCTCAGGCTATCAAACCATGAAATCAATTTGTAAATATCCGTGTTTTTTTTTTAAAAAATTAATGTCATATATTTAAGTCTATATGAATGGGGAAAAAAAACCAACAAACACACATATCCATGAAGATATGATGAAATGTGACTCCAAATAATTGTCCTGTGCTGCATTTTAGACATGATTTTTAAGCAGCATTTCTTGTATTCTTCCTACCTGCAGAGGCAATTGGGATGTCCGAAGACCGAAGCTCACCAAAAAAAGCACGATTTTCAGAGAGTGTGCTTTAGATAAAGTTCGAAGAATTGCTTTGAAAATAATCGACAGCTCCAGAGAACGTCAGTGCAGAAAAGCACAGCTGAATGCACTGATGGTGTAAGATGCTTGAAACATTTTGCAGAGAGAGAGAGAGAGAGGAGAGAGAGAGAGAGAGAGAGAGAGAGAGAGAGAGACGGACAGACAGACAGACAGACAGACAGACAGAGACAGAGAGAGACAGAGAGAGATTGACTGACCTGATCTAACGTCATTCTGTACAGTTCATTAACTGTTGCATTTATGGCAGACAGACAATCGTTGAGTAATACTTCTCGCTCATGTACAACTCGTGGATGAATTTTGAGACATAGAACTTCAAAGCTTTTCGTAGATAATTCATCTCCACCTATTCGCCCCCAAAAAACTTTATGTTTACACTCTTGGTCTTTTCTAAAGAGAAGTTGTCCCTTTTCATCGACGTCATACAAGATATCGACGTGCAAGACATAGACATCATACAAGACATCGACAAGACCTCGAGGTTATACAAAATAGTGTACATTTAGTCATTTTTCATATCATCATATATCATCGACTTACCAGCTATTGTGTTGCTAACTTGGTTCATTGCAGGGCATGACACTCTCAAACCCATACGGCATTATGGTGGGGAAAAAATTCTACCAATTGATACAAATTTTTTTTCTGGGGCATTTTTCCAGGGACTGGAATACTACCGTCGATAGATCACCGGACTCGTGATCTTGGGGCTGCGGGTTCGAATCTCCGCTTAGGCGTTTTTAGAACAGATGGATTTTCCCCTCGGAGAGCCTAACTCAAGAGCTCCCTACTGGCGCTTCGAGGTGAACATCCCTCTGTTCCAAAACGCCTCTCAACAAAGACTTGAACCCGTAACCCCAAGATCAAAAGTCCGGCAGTTCTGACTCCACTTCCTTTAAAGTCCATCGAATGAGATTATACACCGAGATTCTGTGTGTGATCGCAGGCTGACGCTGGAAACGAGTGAACGTAGCGCCAGCAGGCAGCTCTTCAGTCGGCTCTACCCAAGGTAGGCAGCCCGTTTGTCAACGAGAGTGTGGGACTGTAAAAAAAACGTAGAGCCAGCAAGTCTCAAACTGGGGACAGGCGCTATGTGAGTACTCTTAACATCTAATAATAATATTTTCTCTTTGATTACACTTAGGTCACGTGTTAACAATAACTCCGTCCCTTCCTCCTGCTCACAGTCTAATGTCTTAAGTATTGCTGGAGGCCCTTTTTTTTGTAACACAAAATATCAGCACTTGTGTTGAAAATAACAGCATGACCCCTTATGACAAGCATCCGCACACGCGCTTCGTCTCTATAAATGCAAGCGCACTGGACTTAAAAACCGAAGATGGTTCCATTTGTCGGGACAGTTGTCAAAATGAGTACTCACAGACCAGCTTGGTCCACCAAAAGGAACAGACGGCACTCTTTATTATTGTTAATAACTTAAGTGCTCATTGTTGTATTACGAGGAAACTCGTGGAAAAAAAAGACCTTTCTCTGCAATACTTAATTAGACGTCGGATTGTCCGAAGGGGAAGGACTTACTGTTGGTAAATGACGCGAGTGTAGTCACAGAGAAGATGGTTCGGGGAATAAGAAATCTCTATTCATGGGTGTACGTTCTTTTGTCGCTATAATGCCATGTAAATTCGACAGTGTCGCAACAAAATAACCAGCACATTTTTTTTGTATATGATGGTATCAAAAATGAAATAAATGTACACTGTAATGAAATCGATGAAACAGAACAATTCTTTTATAGAATACAAAAACTAGAGAGTTGACAACAATCTTCTTTTTTTAGTCATACCTGCGACAATGAACAACAAGGCAATGATTGTCAGAGGAGAAGCATACATTACATTTCACTGGGCTAAGGCAGACGAAGCATTGAAGCAAGTATTAACAACGATGTAAGCCCAGCTGAACGATCCGGTCAAACAGTTAGTGAGAGTTTGGTTTTTTTTTTTTTTGCGGGGCTGAGAGATCGTGAGTTCAGACTATACATCAAGGTTCCCCCCCCCCCCCCCCCACCCCCACCCCCCCCCCCCCCCCACCCCACCCCCCCGCTTGAAAATCCTGCCTGTCCACCCAGTCTCCCTGTTTCACCCCAGCCTGTCTGTCTGTCCACCCTCCCTGTCTGTCCACCCACCTTGTCTGTCCACCCACCCTGTCTGTCCACCTGTCTGTCCACCCACCCTGTCTGTCCACCCACCCACGCTGTCTGTCCACCCACCTTGTCTGTCCACCCACCCTGTCTGTCCACCTGCCTGTCCACCCACCCTGTCTGTCACCCACCCTGTCTGTCCACCCTGTCTGTCCACCCAGCCTGTCTGTCCACCCACCTTGTCTGTCCACCCACCCTGTCTGTCCACCTGCCTGTCCACCCACCCTGTCTGTCCACCCTGTCTGTCCACCCAGCCTGTCTGTCCACCCAGCAGTAAACGGGTACCTGATTCAGTTCGGGGGGGAGGCTGAAGGCAGTGGAGCGAGAGGGATAGGCTACGCCTTCCATGATTATCTCGTGCCCCAGACATGGTTAATTTCAGACAGTTTACCGAGCGTGTGACGCCATTCGGCTCTGAAATGTCAGCAGATGGCATAACCATTAATCTCATCGCTCGCTGTTGATAGTAGGGCCCTTGGTAAGGGGCTGTACTATGTTTGTCCCTGCAAAGTGTCATCATGGAAACACTTCCTCTAACGACAACCAGACGGCGCAAGGGGAACACTCTCTTCATCAGCTTATGGCTCATGTTGTCTTATGTTTATGTTACACTAATCATGAAAAACAGACCCAGAGAAGGACAATTCGGGAATGATGGCACTAATCACGACAAAGGTAAATGATATGGGAATCTGACACTAACAATTATTAAGAGGATTATTTTGGGAATCTTACACTAATTACCAAAAAAAAAAAAAAAAACGAGAGGAATGATAAATGGAATCCTACATTCATTACATTCAAAAGAAAAAAAAAGGACGATATGAAGAATTTTACTGTAATTCCTAGAGAAGATGATTTGGGGAAACTTACACTAATTACACGTATTACGTGGAAAAGAAAAAGTATGATATGAAGAATTTTACTGTAATCACTAAGAAAGAGGATGATTTAAGGAAACTTACACTAATTACACACAGCAGAAAAGAGAACAATGGCATGGAGAAGGCAGCACTGATTATATGCAAAAGAGAAGAATGAAGTAAAGAATATTACTTTCATTACAAAGAAGGCAGAAAAAAGGATATAGGGGAATCTTACTCTGATTTCACAGGGAGAAGAAAGAATAACGTTCAGAATTCTAGTAATCGCAAAGAGAGAGAGAGAGAGAGAGAGAGAGAGAGAAGAGAAAAGAAGAATGCTATAAGGAAGTTTACGTTAATCTCGAAGAGCAGAATGATTTGGGGAGGTGGTGGGGGGAAGGGATGTCTTATGCTGATTTAAAAAAAAAGATAAGAATGAAACGGAGAAAAAAAAAAACAAAAAACTTACACTAATTACAAATGAGAACGTTATGCCGTATCTTATTCGAGTAACAAAAGGAAAAAATGATGTTAGGAAACTTACGCACTTATCACAAGGAAAAGCGAAGAGTGGTACAGAAAATATTACACTAGTCATAAACAACAGAAATAAACAAAACGGGAATATTACACTAATCACAAGTAGACACAAAATTTAAAAAAAAAAAAAAAAAAATACGGGGGGGGGGGGGGGGGGGGGTTTTTGCATAACTCACAAAGGGGAACAACTACATCGGAAATTGCGACACTATCCACTAAAGTAATAGGGAAAATGATAAGGAAATATTACACTAGTCACAGAGAAAAGATAGAAAAACCAAGAAAAAACACAAACAAAAACCAAAAAAACAAACAAACAAACAAACAAACGGGAAATGTTACACAAATCACAAAGAGAAAAGAAAGATAATGCCAGAAATTTCAGACTAATGACGAAAGACAGAGAAAATTAAACGGAAAACAATACATTTTTTTTTAAACGGGAAAAGTTACAGTATTCACAGCGAGAAAAGAAAAATGATACGGGAAACGTTTTACCAGTCACAACACAGGAGAAAAATAATACGGAAACTGTAACACTAATCATAGAAAGAAAAGTCAAAGAATTGAGGGAATA
>JADBJO010000096.1:30000-35000 GCA_016801955.1 Conus betulinus | reverse complement strand
GAGTCAGGCACACACCTCTCTCTCTCTCTCTCTCTCTCTCTCTCTCTCTCTCTCTCTCTCTCTCTCTCTCTCTCTCTCTCTCTCTCTCTTCTCTCTCGTGTGAAATATTTTCTCAAGTTCAAAATGAATTTTTCTGCATCCACAGTCTGAGACGGGCCAAAGATTAAACTCTCAAATTAAAGTCTTTGTAGACGTGCTCTATGTTTAGTTTTGTTGCAAGCTCCCCATTCTCAGGTTACAAACTTGAAGATTCATCCATTATTAACTTGAAAACGAACAACAACGAAGCTGTTCTATATCTTTGAAATTCCCATCTGGTAGTGCTTCTTCTGTTTTAGTTAATTATCGATAAATTTGAATTCGACCAGAAACATTTTCTAACGAAGTGTTTCTTATTCTCTTCTTTTTTTTTTTCAATTGTGTAGAAAAAAAAACGGCTGTGTGATCACATAGTTTACATTCTCTCTCTCTCTCTCTCTCTCTGAGTGTGTGTGTGTGTGTGTGTGTGTGTGTGTGTGTGTGTGTGTGTGTGTGTGTGTGTGTGTGTGTGTGTGTGTGTGCGCGCGCGCGCGCGCGTATGTGTGTGTGTGTGTGCGTGTGCGTGTGTCTGAAATGTGTAGAAAAAACGGCTGTGTGATCACGTAGTTTACATTCTCTCTCTCTCTCTCGCTCTCTCTCTCTCTCTCCTCTCTCCCCTCCTCTCTCTCTCTCTCTCTCTCTCTCTCTCTCTGTGTGTGTGTGTGTGTGTGTGTGTGTGTGTGTGTGTGTGTGTGTGTGTGTGTGTGTGTGTGTGTGAGTGAAATGTGTAGAAAAAACGGCTGTGTGATCACGTAGTTTACATTGTGTGTGTGTGTGTGTGTGTGTGTGTGTGTGTGTGTGTGTGTGTGTGTGCATGCGCGCGCGCGCGCGCGTGTGTGTGTGTGTGTGTGTGTGTGTGTGTGTGTGTGTGTGTGTGTGTGTGTGTGTGTGTGTGTGTGTGTGTGTGTGTGTGTGTGTGTGTTGGACTGTATGTGAAAATCTCAACATCAGCAATTTTGCAGCAATTACTGCAGCAATTACATGTGCTAGCAAGACTGAATTTAGACTCAGCAGAAGGATGATAAACCGACTTATGACCTTTCCCAGCCTTGCCTCGCAAGGTGTCACCGACTGGCAACAGTTATAAATCAGCGAATGACATTTTCAGCGAGAGTTTCAGTATTACAAGTTGACATTTTTTTCTCTAAAATCATTGTTGCAATCATTTCTTTATACACTAATAGAAGACATTTGACACTGTACCGTATGCAAGCATTGCCCTGAATATTAAATTCATAACATCAGGACTTGATCTTCAACTGTCATATTTACCGAGCAGATGCTGAGACACAAGGCCATATTTGTTATATTGACAAAAACCTCTCCTGTCATAAACTCTGCTGTTTTCATCCAAGTTCTCAAGTTTCCTGCTTTCAAAGTTTCAACTAGCCTACTTACTACTTGCTGCAAGTTTATGACGTTATGGTTTGATGGCTCAGGGGAGATCACTACGTTGTCTTTTCGGCCGGTTGCGGTGTTGGCCATTTCTGTCGTGGTTATTCTAATTTATTTCATTTTTTTTTTTTTTTTAATATTTTATTTTATTTTTGGAAAGAGAGGGGAATCGTTATCACCAAGGACACAGACAAACACAGTACAGGACTAGACACTGTCCTGTACTCTGTTTGTCTTGTCCTGTACTTTGTTTGTCTATGTCCTTGGCGGTAACTAACCCCCTCTGTTTCCAAATTTTTTGCTTCATTTTCCGCCCTCAGTCACTCCGTTTTGAAACTTGTTTTATTCCATTTCATTTCAGTTTATCTTATTTTGTTTTCTTTCATTCCATCTTCTTTTATTTCATTTCCTACATGGATAAAAGGTTATGGCGTTTACCCCGTTGGCCGTCTTCACGGACAAGTTCGTCCATCGTCGATCCTAGGACCAACAGACCCCACGGTTCATATAGATCCTACTGGTTGAGACTTCCCATGGATGGTTCCCACAGCTGACTGAACCGATTAGATGATAGATTCCCTGACTGAGAGATCTCATTACTGACAAATCCCCTGACTAACACAACTCACGATCGACAGATCCCATCATTGACAGATCCCATGATGGACAGATCTCGTATTTAACTGACCCCAAGACAAAGAGATGATTGAAGTAACTTGTGATTCATACTCAAGACAAAGAGATCTCACGCTCGATAGCTTCCATTGCTAATGAATCTCATGATCGATAGACCTCATGCGTGACAGAGCTCATAATTTAAAGAGAATTCATGCTTTATAGATCTGGATTCATATTTGAAGGGTCTCGTGGTCCATAGATCCCTTGATTGACTCATCCCATGCCATGTACACGTCACATGACTGGTGAATTTCATGGTTAGCAGATCCAACAACTGATATAGATCCTGCATTAATGGATCCTGTAGTTTATCTAGATCCCAGAGTAAATACGGATATCACGGTTGGTAGATCCCAATATGGATCTTATAGTTATGACGTTGTGTTCGCGGAAACACCTAGATGCTTTATTGTAAGAAAATCGTTGTGTTGAGGTCACGGTGACTTATTATACAGTTCATCACCATCAGGTGTCAGTGTGGTCCAAAATGGATGACCATGACCCTTGACCTCGATCGAGGTCAACACCAGATCTGGTGACCACGATGTTGATTTATGCAAGTGTTTATGAGCGTGTAACCTTGATTCATTATCATCATCATCGTCAACAACATTTTTGTTGTCATCATTATCGTCGTATTCATCTGCATCATCATCACCGTTGTCATCATCGTTGTCATCACTATCGTCATTGTCATCGTTATCACCATCGTCATAGTCGTCACTATCAGCGTCATCATAGTCTCGTTGTCGTCATCAAATTATCATCATCGTCTCTGCCATCCTCAACAACATTATTAGCATCGCCATCGTCGTTGTTGTGTGACGACAGGTGGTGGTGGAGATGCTACGACGACACCAGAGTAATCTTGTTATCCCTCCGCAGTCCTGAGTCATGAGCAACAGCGCAGAGGGATCCTGTTCTTTCCCTTTCCTCATGTCACGCTCAGCTCGTGGACTCGACGACCATGTACGCTGGAATCGACCTTCACCTTTCTTCTCCCGACTCTCGGCTAATGATGTCATCATCCATGTTTTATTTCCACAACTCTTCAGTTTGCGCTCTAAATCCAAGGTGTCAAAATTCTTAACGGGGTATGATTTTGATTACAAGGTTTCCTTACCAGAAAGTCCCGTGAGTCCAACATTCAAAAGTGCAGCTAAGTCTTTAGTTTGATCTCCTCGTTTCTTAGATCATGTTAACCTGTTTAGTTCAACAGAAGCTCTCCCCGTTTCTCTGTTCATTTTATCGTCCACTGCAACATAGATCTAGCGGAAGTTCTAAGACCTGACTGAGGGTAAACTTCATTTTACATCCACGGAATTATCCCCCTTTCCCTCTTTTATCGCCAGTATTTCGACATATATCTGGCTCACGTTCCATTATGTTGTCACGAAGACGACAACCCATGGAGACGACCTCTGTGTGAAGATGCTCTTTTCTGCTTTTACAAGGCCCTTTGCTCATGTACGCGCCGCCCGTTCGCTGCTGTCTCGAGGAATGTAGATCTGATAAAAAACCAGGTTTACGACTGCTGGAAATATTTCTCCTGTAATGCTACGACCGTTTCTGTGATGTCGTTATTTCGTTTGATGGACGAAGAGACTGACTGGCTGGTAAAAGTCCAGTGATCCATTGGCAGTTAATACTGCGTCATGGACGTGATGACGTCAGTGTTGCAGCGCTTGTTCGGGCCTTGAGGAGAGGCGCTCAAATGGACATAACTACCTGATGTGCCGAGTTTATCTGTTGAAGAAGAGCTCTCTCTCTCTCTCTCTCTCTCTCTCTCTCTCTCTCTCTCTCTCTCTCTCTCTCTCTCTCACACACACACACACACACACACACACACACACACACCACACACACACACACACACACAAACACACACACAAAGTTAGAAGTCTTGAGCCATGTTTACGATGCCCAGAACAGTTCTCGTCTAAAACGATGATCGTTCCTGTGATGTCGGACAAGGCATTCAGCTGCAACAATGCTGTGATTCTATTGGCTGTTAATGCCACGTCATAAATTCAGGGGCGTCAGATTACACACTACAGTAGAAGACAGAGACAGAGGCAGAGAGAGAGAGAGAGAGAGAGAGAGAGAGAGAGAGAGAGAGAGACAAAGAGACAGAGAGAGAGAGGAGAGAGAACAGCCGAGAGACAGACAGACAGACAGACAGACAGACAGACAGACAGAGAGAGAGAGAGAGAGAGAGAGAGAGAGAAGCTTTAAGAAATGTGGAGGATTGTTTTGGAAAAGTATTAACGGTTTCGATATTGTCTTTGTCTCAGATGACAAGGGCTCTCTCTCTCTCTCTCTCTCTCTCTCTCTCTCTCTCTCTCTCTCTCTCTCTCTCTCTCTCTCTCGTCTCTCTCTCTTTTTTGATTGTTCAAAGCATTTATTAACGTAGCTTTTCACTTTATCTCTTTCTTTCAGAATGTTTTTCCCCCTAGCACTGCAAATATGATCTTGATTCCCCGTTGACACAAAAACTGTGCAGGTCAATGCAATACAAAAAATCTCTCTCTCTCTCTCTCTCTCTCTCTCTCTTTCTTCATAACCACCCATTATATTTCTCTTTCTCCCCTCTCCCCACCTCTCTGTCTGTCTGTCTGTCTGTCTGTCTCTGTCTCTCTCTCTCTCTCTCTCTCTCCTAGGGCTGGGTGAAAAAATGACATTCACATTCGCTTGTGTCGTCTTACCCTTCTAAAATAAAATCTGTGTGTGTGTGTGTGTGTGTGTGTGTGTGTGTGTGTGTGTGTGTATGTTGTGTGTATGTGTGTGAATATCTATATGTAGCGAGCGGTCTGTGTATGTAGCAATCTGTCTAGCCAGCTATCTAGCTA
>JADBJO010000096.1:0-25000 GCA_016801955.1 Conus betulinus | reverse complement strand
AGAAATTCAAAGTAAATCTGCCAGTTCATATGGACAAAACAAATTACAAGACAAAACGCGACGCGTTTCGACCTTTCAGATCTTCTTCAGGCAAGATAAAAATATAAAATAAAACATTGAGGACAACGTTGAACGCCCATCTTGCGCCGAATTTGACAAGAATAGTGACCGCTCGTCGTTCGTTTTCATTGTGCTGAATGTTGTTTATCTGGCCTGAAGAAGACCTAAGAGGTCGAAACGCGTCGTGTTTTGTCTTGTAAATTTGTTTGTCCATATGAACTGGCGGATTTACTTTAAATTTTTTTAAAATCTTGCTTCAGTTTCCGTCTTCAGTCACCTCACTTTCAAAGTAACTCCATCCTTTAATGGTGTCACTATCTCTCTTCCACATGCTATTCGCAGTGTATTTACGTTTGCTTCGAGTATTCTCCAATCACCGGCAATGACGTTATAGCATGTATTTTGTTTATACAGATTGTTCTTGTCCCAGAGGAAATATAGCATCCATTGTCAGAGATGCTGCTCTGTCACAGGTAACTTTCTCTTTCCATACTTAATATCCAGTGTCCCCCATTTTCGTCTGCTTCTCCTTTCAGATTGTTACAGTCTCCACTGTCCAAAAAAAATGCCACGCTCTCTGTCGTGGCGAAGAAGGCGAAGTGGTATACTTCTGGTCATTGCATGTTTACGACAACCTGAAACCCGTCCCGTCTATTGCCGTGATCTGTGTATGATGTCGTTATTTGGCTCGATTGCCCGGCGTCTCGGTGACAGCAGTCTGGTGCCTCTGCTGGTAATTAGCGCTGACTGCTGAGCAAGGATATGCAATCCAAGGCTGCTTTTTTTTTTTTTTTTTTTTTTTTTTGCAGAGACGCCGTCTGGAGATGTGAACTACCCGTCATCTCGTGTTCGATGCCCAGTGATGCTGAATTCTGAGCTGACCTATGTGTTCCAAGAGGGAAACCTGACAAAAGACAGCTCCTGGTCGTATTAGCTACTAGCTGCTCTATCTTGTCTTGATGCTAAAAACTGCTTTTCCACTCTCTTCCAGCTGGTGATACGAGTGGCCCAATGACACTGGAATAACAGTACTGCTGCTGTCTCTGTCTCTGTCTGTCTGTCTGTGTCTATCTGTCTCTCTCTCTTCCTTTTTCTTTGTCTTCTGGAAAGTCCTGCATGCGTGTAGCTTCGACTTCTGTTTAGTTGAGCTCCTGATGCATTAGTCCCTGACTCACCACAGACTCACACCATGCAATAATCGGATTGCCGTGTCACGTGGATTGACAATGATACAGTTCTAGCGGTATTTTCTGGTGAAAATGGTTTGCCTTTTAGCGAACGAATTTCAAAAGGCACTAACCTATTGATTTGCGCCTTATGTCCGTAGAAATAAATGTCATAAATTCTGACTGTATCATGATGTCTCGAATATTGAAGAAGATCCAGAATCGGTGTTGCAGTTTTTCAATTCATTGAGCTGACAAACGGACAGAGAGACACCATACCCAGATGGACAGACTGCATTACGGAGGAGGACCATAAGCTGCTGGCCGTTGACAGCAATAAAAGCAGACATCAACATGGAGGCACTGGCAGCAGGGCTACAACAAATGACCAGCCTCGGCTGTTTCGCGTGGTGTCCGATCGATTGGGAGTCACAGACATTGTTTTTTTTTTCTTTCCTTCTTTTCTTTTACTTTCCTTACGACATAAACTTATTGGCTAATGCAAGACACTTTGATGCTGCTACGTTATCATTTCTTTCTTTCATGTTTTATGCTTAGCATATCCATTTACGTCTGCTTCGAGTGTCCTCGTATTCCCATCAATAATGCTGCAGCATGGATTTTACTGGTAGAGATGATTCTCGTCCCGGCGGGAATACAACATCCATTGTCAGAATCGTTAAGTTTGTCACCTGTAACTGTTCGTCTCCCTGTTGTATTACCAAGCATTCCCCATTTCCTCTGCTTCTCCTTTTTTTCCACTACCACCATCTTCATTGTCCGGAAACTGCGCAGTTTACTGGGGAAAGGCAGGGGGAATGGTATGTATCTGGTCTTTGCATGTTTACGACTGCCTGAAACCAGACCTGTCTACTGCCGTGATATGGGTTTGATATCGTTATTTCATTTGATGGCCCAGAGTCTCGGTGACTGCAGTCCTGTACCCCTACTGGCATGCTGAGCTGGGCAATCATTTCCTAGACTGGAGTTTTACATAGACACTTCGAATATGTATCTCACGTTTTCTTTCAGGCTCAAGAGTACGAATAACGCTTTCTCTCTTTCTCTCAGCTGGACACAGGAGTACCACACTGACACAGATATAATAATAATGATACTGCTGTTGTAGTGCCCGTGACGGCATTTCACAGGGTAATCAGAAACGGCAAGCACTGCTCATCTGTTGTCCAAGTATAACAACACATGCCGTGGTGTTTCTGTGTTCCCATCACACTCGGAACACTGACAGGGAATAAAGGAACTGTAAGGCGTGTATCCGATCTGATGTGTTAGTATACACACAGCGGAAGTTCAGCCACGACTGGGTCTTTACACACGTTGACCAGCGAGATGAGGAAAAACCCCACTCTAAATCAACCCTCACACCTGACATTCCAAGGTTCATGGATCCAAGTTTACCATGGTCATTGAAGTACCGGGGTTCTTGAACAACTTCCCAGATGTCATAGAATGTACGGTGCCATGAAATAAAAACATGATGAAAGTGTGTTTTAGTCCCATATCCTCTTAACACACGTACTGCACTGAGAAAATGAGTCGCCCAGTCTCCAGCGGTAGGGTGAAATGCTGACAGGTCACTGTGGCTGCTTTTGTTGTCAGATCTCTATAGACTAGCCTGCAGCAGGATGGTGTTCACAGAGTGGTTTTGTTGTGAGCCGTGTGTCCTGAAGAATGATGTTCAAGTATGTTCACATGTCTAAGAACACTGACTGACTCTGTCAGATCCAGTCCTCTGTGTGTGTGTGTGTGTGTGTGTGTGTGTGTGTGTGTGTGTGTGTGTGTGTGTGTGTGTGTGTGCGCCGCATCTGGGGGCAGGTTGAAGTACTACACACTCTTCGTCACGCTCGCGTTCTTTTACCTATGTTTACAGGCAGGAGGCCTAACATTCAAAACACTCTCTCTCTCTCTCTCTCTCTCTCTCTCTCTCTCTCTCTCTCTCTCTCTCTCTCTCTCTCTCTCTCTGTTGAAATTCTCACATGCCTGTGATTAGGTTTTGTTGTGTTACTAATGCATAAATCATTGGATCACCGTGTGACCTGGACTTATGGTGATTCAATGCCAAGGGCATTCACCCGGTACATTTGGTTTTTCTCTTTTTTGCAATCGAAGCTACCAGGGCATTGTAAGTGATTGTTGGAGACTTACGTCCACAAATCTAGCACCTTGTAAATACTGACCCTCCCATATCTCTGTGAAATAGAATGAAGATCCATCAGGCAGTGTTTCCAGTGACTGAGCTGACAGACGAACATTTACATAGACTGACAGACAGACAGACAGACAGACAGACAGACAGACAGACAGACAGAAGACAAACAGACACAATACCCAAACGCACAGACTGCACCATAATGCAGAACCGTAAAGCTGTAAGACACTGACAGCAACGAAAGCCAGCGGCAGCGGAGCAGCATGAGCAGCAGAAGACATGGAAACGATCGCCCACCTCTGCATCCTCACTTTCTGTCTAATGGACTGGGGTTCGACACATTCTGATTTGTTTCCCTTGCGAAAGAACGTGCTGATCAATATCACAAACTGCAGCCTCGAATGCCATCAGTGCCTTCCCTCTGTATTTTATGCGCAGAACCTTCGTTTACATCTGCTTGGAGTGCTGTCCTCTCATCGACAACTAACTAACTACGCTGCAGCATGGATTTTATTGGTACAGGTGATCTTTGTCAAAGCAAGAAATTTTGTCAAAGCAAGAAAATAGTATCCACACTGTCAGAGAGACTGCACTGTCACACGCAACATTCCCTTCTCCCTACTTCACATCCAACATTATACTATTTTCATCTGCTTCTCTTTTTAGATTATTACTGTCTCCATTGTCCTGATTATGTCGTGCTGTTTTTGGGAGAAGGAAACGGGGGAGTGGTATACCTCTGGTCATCGCATGTTTACGACTGCCAGAAACTTGTCCTGTCTTATGCCGTGATCTGTGTATGATGTCGTTATTGGGTTTGATGGCCTAGACTCTCGGTGGCAGCAGTCTTGTGATTCTATTGGCAGTTAATGCTGAATACCGAATGCTGAATACCGATTTCTTACACAGACTCCGCTTAGTCCTATTACCTGTTTGTTCTCTCTTTTTTTTTCTTTGATGCCAAAAACATGCAGAAAAAAAAAAACGTTCTTCCACCTTTCTTCCAGCTGGTAAACAAGAGTGGCTTAATGACAGAGCAGCTCTCCTAATGTCGCAGCTCTCTCTCTCTCTCTCTCTCTCTCTCTCTCTCTCTCTCTCTCTCTCTCTCTCTCTCTCTCTCTCTGTCTTCTGGATGAACTCCTGCACGTGTGTACCTTTCATTTCCTTTTAGTTGAGCTCCAGATGCTTGACCCACGGAGCCACCGCGGACTCACACAATAATAATCGGATCGTATTTGTGTAACGTGGGTTTATGATGATTCAGTTCTAACGGTGTCTTCCTTGTGCAGTTTCCAAACGAATTTCCGTGGGCATCACGTGTGATTCATCGCGCCTTACTTACACAGAAACAAATACCTGACAGAACCTGAACCTACCACCGTTTCTCTGGAGTGAAATAGGATTAAGATCTGTGACACAGTTTGTGTGTGTGTGTGTGTGTGTGTGTGTGTGTGTGTGTGTGTGTGTGTGTGTGTGTGTGTGTGTGTTTTTTCAAATTGTTGATCTGACGAACAAATAGGCAGACTCGATACTGAATTGCTTAGAATGCACCATGAGGGAGGATCATAAAGTTGTCAGGCGTTGACAACAGTGAAAAAACAGACATCAGCATGGATACACATGCAGCAGAGACGCACACAGTCACATATGTCTGCTGATTCATCTTGCGTCCAATCGATGGAAGCTGCACACATCTCTTTCTATCTCTTTCTTTTTTTTTTTTTTTTTTTGTGATTCCATACACAATATCTTACCGGCAAATGACAGAAACTTGATTCCATAATACCATCACTTTCTTCCCTCCGTGTTTTAAGCTTAGCACATTTTACGTCTGCTTCGAGTGTCTTCGTATTTACGCCAATAATGCGCAGCATGGATTTTATTAGTGCAGATGATTCTCGTCCCAGCAGGAATACGGCATCCATTGTCAGAGACGTGACGTTGTCACCAGTAACTGCTCTTCTCCCTGTTTTACATTCAGCATTTCCCATTTACCGCTGCTTCTCTCCTTTTCCATTCTTGCCTCCTTCATTGTGCTGTACCCTGGGAGGGCAAGGGAGAATATGTACGTATCTGGCCACTGCATGTATGGAACATGCCTGAAACCTCTTGTGTTTTATCGTCGCGTATATGTGTGAATGATACCGTGATTTGATTTAATGGTCCAGGGTCTCGGTGACAGCAGTCTTTTGCGTCTGCCGGTAGTTCATACCGAATTCTGAACTGGAAAATGTATTCCAAGATTGATGTGTTACAGAGACACCGCGCGGGGATATCGTTAGTCGTACCATGTTGTTGTTCGAAGCCAAGCACAAGAATACACTTTTTCTGTCTCTCACATCCATTTATCGGGATGTTTCAGTCAGACAGAAAAACAACAACAACAACAACAACAACAAACAAAAGTTGTTGTTTTAATTCTTGTGACGTCATTTTCGTGGCTATTGGGAAAATAAGAGGTGGCGTTTATTTGTTCTGTAGATATCATTGTACATCCTTGGTGGGTTTTTTATCTGAAAAAAGTGGGGGGAGGGTTCATAAACCAATGACTACTGATATGTAATACAGCAAGTGTAAATAGCGTATATAATGTAGCGTGCAAGTTTACACACAGCAGAAGTCAGTACCCATCAGGTCTGAGAAGACGATGACCAGGGACTTTGGAAAACACCACTCTAATCAAACTGCACATCTGCCATGTGGATGCTCAGACTGGCCAAAGTCTTACCAAGCAATTGACCTACCAGGATTCTTAAACACGTTCCCAAAATTGATAATAGATGCCGACCTACCATCACCTTATATTAGAAGAACAGAAACTATGTAGATACTGACCCCCACCGCCTGACAACCATAGAACTGATTGATGCTTTATAGATACTGCCCCCGGTCATCTCCTGACGTCCATAGAATTGAATACTTTGTAGATACAGACCCTACCATCACCTAAAGACAACAGAAATTAATACTTTTCATAAACTTTGGACATTACCATCACCACTCTTAGCTAGGATCAAGGTACGTGCAACAGTTTATCTCATCACTGAGCTGGCAAACGTATTTACAGACAGACAGAGACGTAATATATACACGCATAGACTGGCCCATGGCGCAGGACCGTAAATCTGCTATTCATGGACAATAATGAAAGCCAGCAACAGCACAGCAGCAGCGCGGGCTCAAGACATGGAAACGATCATCCATCTCTGCTGTTTCGTTTGCTGTATAATAGATTGAAGTCGCCGCATTTCGATTTGTTTCCCTTGTGAAAGACCACAGTGGCCAACATCAAAAGCTCCAGCCTGCTATGCATCAGTGCCTTCGCTCCATGTTTTACGCGCAGAATATTCATCTACGTCTGCTTCCAGTGTCCGCCTATCATCGTCCACAATGCTGCGACGCAGATTGTGTTTTTTTTTTTGGTAGAGATTATTTTTGTCAAAGCAGGAATATGGTATCCATTGTTAGAAACATTGTACTGTGACACGCGACTTTCTCTTATCCCTGTATTATATTCAGTACCTCCAATACCGTCTGCTTCTCCTTCTGGATTGTGATTGTCTCCATCGCCCAGAATATATTGTGCTTTTTGCTGAGGAAAGGGAAGGGAGTGGTATACCTCTGGTCATTGCATGTTAACGACTGCCAGAGACCTGTCCCGTCTTATGCTTCGATCTATGTATGATGCGATTATCTGGTTTGATGGCCCATAGTCTGGGCGGCTGCAGTGTTGTGACTCTATTGAGGGTTAATGATGAACTACTGAGCGAGCTAATGAAGTACAAGACTGATTTCTCACATATGCGCCTCCTCCTGGTCATCTCAGCTGTTAGTTGTTCCATTTTGTCATCGATGCGAAAAACATGAAGAAAAGCTTTTCCATCCTCTTACTGCTGGTAAAAAGAGTGTCTCACTGACATAATAAAACTCTCTCTCTCTCTCTCTCTCTCTCTCTCTCTCTCTCTCTCTCTCTCTCTCTCTCTCCACGTGACATGGATTATGGATTTATGGTGATTTCAATTCTCACGGTATGCTGTGTCTTTATTTATTATTCATTACATTTCGGAGGGTACAACTGGCTTCCTCATTTACAAACAAAATTCCGCTGCCATCAAGTGTGAGTCTTCGCGCAATAAGTCCACAGACCTCCATCACGTTCTGCCCTCCACATTTGAAGCTTTGACACATTTGACACATATCACCCCCCACCCAACCACCCCCCTCCTGCGTTACCCAGTGAACAGCACCATTTCTAGACAATTGAGGCGGTAACAATTGAAAAGGAGAATTAGAGGAAATGGGAGATACTGGATACAAAACAGAGAGAACAGTCAGAGGTGTCAGCGTAACGTCTCTGACAATGGACGCTGTGTTCCTGCTGAGACAAGAATCATCTGTGCCAGTAAAATCCATGGAACAGCTTTCATCAGCGCAGCGACCCAAGACGCATGTGCTACAACTCTCAGAAAGTGAACTGCTTTCTGACATGAAGTTTTCAAGTGCTGGATGTGGGTTTTAAAGATCTGTTTCTGATGGAAGATAACTCCCAGAAATGTGTTTTTCCTTCATACCTGGAATAGTGGATTTGTCCAGACGAAATTCAGGACCACCAAAGGATTGTCGCAAATTGTGAAAGTGGATACACCGAGTTTTCGTGCCCGAATAAATAAAGCCATTTTCCCCGACCCACAGTCGGATTTTCTCCAAGCACAGCTGCAGTGGCCTTTTACAGGCACCGCTGAACACTACCGAAGTGACTCGGCAGCAGTACAGTGTCTCCTCCGGTGGGTTGCCTCTTGACGACTTGACACTGACTGCTCCCTGTGGTTTCCGGTGCCGGGGCTGTGACGGGTCGGTCCAGGCTGTGGCTGTGGACGGGAGGGCGGGAATGAGCAGCGTGGGTGCAAAGCCACTGAGGTGGCACAGAAGATGGGACAGGGGAAAAAAAAAAAACCCAGAAAATGAAGAAAAGAAAGTTGTTGTCGGCATAGGTGGCTCCAACTGCGTGGAATGTAAAGTCATCAACAAACAGCGAGGAGCTGGAACACTGGTTAACAGAACTGACAGTCTCATTAATTCTAATGATGAAAAGAGCAGGAGTAAAGAAGCTCCCCTGGGGTACATCGAACTCCTGCTCATGGACACTAGACAACTTAATGCCAACCCGGACTTGGAGCTGACGATCAACCTGAATGCTTTTGATAAAAACAGGGAGATTTCCTGGAAAACCAAGGTCATGAAGATCAATAAGAATTCCAGATTTCTGCGTTGTGTTGTAAGCTTTCTCGAGATCGAAAGGTAACTACCACATGTTACAAGAAAAAAAAAGCACATGTTTGTTAATGAAGGGGTGCGTATGGTGGTTTCAAGACAGTAGAATGGTCACTTGCGGAAACTGCATTATTCTTTGGCCAAAAGGCCATCGGCTTCCAGCTTCCACGACAGCTGACCATTTTTTCTGTTAATTTGCAAAGGAAGCTGGTCAGAGCTATTAGACGATGCTTCGATGGGTTGATCAGGCCTTGCCCATGCTTTGAATAGGAATGAGCAAGGGCTTTAGGCCAGGACGGTGGAATGTACCCTGACGTTCAAATATAATTGGAGATTTTCAGAGGGATCTGGATGAAGACAGCGTTCTGGTAGATGTTGAGAGAGAAAGTGGGAATGGATGTTATCAAGGCAATGTGCAGAATGGTTACAAGCTTGCAGAGCCGATTCCAGTTCGTAAGGGTTGTCCTGATGATCGCGCTGAGAAGAAGAAGAAGAAGAAGAAGAAGAAGAAGTAGAGAGAAAGCCAGGGGAAGGGGGAGGAGGGGGGGGGGGGAGGGAGGATAGACAACAGGCAGACAAATATTTGCGTGTTCTCCTGATCCAAAACAAACAAAACACGGTAACATGTGTTTTTGCACACAGTCTTACCCTTTTTTTTCTCCACAGAGATCTGCCCAACCCTGCCAGCGTACGTCAGTAAGTTAACGTCACACATACCTCACACGACAGGACAAACAGGGATAATCATCAACAACACAAAAAGTGGAGGAAAGGTACTATGTGACACCTCACCTCACCCACATCACCGGAGCAAGAATTCCCTATGACTGGCAGCGACAATACCATTTATTCTAAGTCAGTCTGATAGCGACAACACCATTTCTTATCTGTCAGTCTGGCAGCGACAACACCATTTCTTGTCTGGCAATCTTGACAGTCCCAAAAGGCTGCAAACGCTGTGAACGCGGCGCCCCAACCAACTGAGTCAATCAGACGCCCTGACGTCATAAACTTGATGACAAAATATCAACAGCTAATAGAACAAGGCGTCTGCCGAAGACGAATCTTTCGTCCCTCAACGGAAGTAATGACGTGGCCAAATGAGCGGACGAGAACGATTTCCGGCAGTCGTAAACCTGGCATAACCAGATGACGAGAGGATAGCCCTGACACAAAGAGGAAGATGGCGACTTGTTCCTAAACAATGGAAACTTAAAAATAAACGTATGTCAAGGGTGAAAAAATTGCAGCACTGGTGACAGCTTTGGTGATCAAAATGAAATCGATATGTGACAAAACAATGGCTGTGAAATATGGATTCATAGATTAATCGATATCCGTAGAATTTGATTAAAATCATTTTTTCCCCTCGATTGATCAAATCGGTTCTGTGCTTGTGTTATTATCTGAATGAAAAAAAATGGATGATAGACAAAGACAGAATCATTCTCTTCATACAAATCAATCGATAAAAGGTAGGCAGCTTCAGCATCAGTGCTCCTTGCTGTACCTAGTCATGTGAGTCACACACACACATCCATTGACAGAAGCGAAAGAATGTAGCTTCAGCCCCGAAACGGCAAGGTCAGTTTCTGGCAGTCCGTGACAGTGACAAATGGTATGTTACTCCAATCTGACATCATTTTCTTTTCCTGGTGAAAACGGAGACTACAGACGTATCTAAAAGGAGAATCACTAAAAATGGTGATGTTGGATGTAAAAGATTATCAAGAGTACACTAAATCTATACGGACAGGAGACGGGGGATGAGAGGTGTGATATGAGGGATTCCTGGGGGACAGAAAATTTTATTTCTGCCAGTCTTTCAAGCCCTGGAAAGTCAAAACTTTCAAACACCTCATTTCGCCTCCCCTTTGCACAGCAGCACACGCAGCTTTGTCCTGTCGTACAGCATTGCATGGGAGCCATCAATATCAGCCAGTCATTATAAGGCAACTTCTTCCGGAGGAGACACTGCTCTGCGGACGGTTACGTCAGCAGGAGTTCATCACTGCCACAGCAGGTGACACAACATGAGCTGCATCGTTATCTTGTCTACTGACAATAATGATGCTGCTCATGTCGGGAGCCAGCAGGGTGAGTCCTTCGCCCCAACACACTGTACGCCCCTCCCTCTTGCCCCTCTGCCCCTCATCAAAAGATTTGCGATCGGTAGTCCCCGCAGATTTGCTCTTATGGACCGGCTGAAAGAGAAAGATACAGGGACAGAGACACAGAGAGAGGTGAGGGGGGGGGGGAGGGGGGGGGGGAGGATAGGCTCGATTTTCAGGCTTGCAGCATCCAAGATAGAAAAAAAAGGGACAACTAATATCCTGGGACGTGTCTTTGTAACAAATTAGTCCTGGAATCCATTAGCTAGCTCAGAATTCAGCATTAACTGCCAACAGAGTCAACAACACTGCTGCCATTGAGACTCAGAGCGATCAAACCCAGTAGCGACATCGTACACAGATCACGGCAACAGACAGTCAGGTTTCTGGCAGTCGTAAAAACATGCCATGACTAGAGGTATGCCACTTCTCCTCGCCTTCCCGGTGAAAACGGAGACTGTAACAATCTAAAAGGAGAAGCGGACGAAAATGGTGATGTTGGATGTAAAATTGGGAGGAGAGAAAGTTGCATGCGACAGTACAGCATTTCTGACAATGGATATACTCTATTCCTGCTTTAACAAAAAAAGAATTTCTACCAGTGAAATGCAGGCTTCAGCATAGTTGACAGATATAGGAGGACACTTGAAGCAGAAGAAATTTCAGCGCATAAAACATGGAGGGAACGTACTGATGGCATTGCAGACTGGAGTTTCTGATTTTAGCCAGTGAGAGTTTTTAATCTTCTTCTTTTTTTTTTTTTTTAGGGAAAAAAAAATCGAAATGTGTGCGACTGTTATCACTGACACAGCAGGTGAAACAGCAGAGATGGGTGATCGTTATCTTATCTTCTGCTCATGCTGTTGCTGGCTTTCATGGCTGTCAGTGTATAATAGGGTTACGGTCCTTCGCCATGGTGCACTGTACGCCTGTGTGTATTGCGCCTCTGCCTCTCTGCAAATCTGTTTGCCAGTACAGTAATTGTAAACACTGTTGCTCGTAGTTTAGTCCGCCTTTAGGTTGATGAGGGCAGGTCAGTATTTACAAGGTACTAAAATTTCAATGGCGGAGGTTAATGGTAGGGACAGTATCTGCAAGAGATTCAATTCCACAAACATCAAACGATGATAGGGTCAGTATCTACAATGCATTACAAACTACGGACGTACGGTGATAGAAGATTTAGGATCTATAAGGTATAGGTAACGGTAGGTTTAGTATCTATAAGGTATAGGTGATGGTAGGTTTAGGATCTATAAGGTATAGGTGACGGTAGGTTAAGTATCTATAAGGTATAGGTGACGGTAGGTGTAGGATCTCTAAGGTATGGATGACGGTAAGTTTAGGATCTGTAAGGTATAGGTGACGGTAGGTTTAGGATCCATAAGGTATAGGAACGGTAGGTTTAGGATCTATAAGGAATTGGTGACGGTAGGTTTAGGATCTATAAGGTATAGGTGACGGTAGGTGTAGGATCTATAAGGTATAGGTGACGGTAGGTTTAGGATCTATAGGTATAGGTGACGGTAGGTTTAGGATCTATAAGGTATAGGTAACGGTAGGTTTAGGATCTATAAGGAATAGGTAACAGTATGATTACGACCTGTAAGGCAGTCAGTTGTACACAGTCCACGGACGTAAGGCGCTGGTAAAGTCAGCTTGTACAGGTTTCAATTCTTAAGATGTAAGGTACTGGCAGGGTCAGAATCTACAAGGCATGAGCTCCGCCGAGAGAAGGCGCCAACAATTACATATAATTCCTATGGAAACTTCGTTTGTAAGCCAGGAGGCCAGTTGGACCAGGGAAAATACCGTCAGCATTGAATCATGGCAAATCCAGGTGACACGGCGATTCAGTTACAATGTGGTGTGGGTCGGCGGTTACTCACTGCGTCATGCCTTAGGAGTTTATCTAATACGAAAGTTAAGGTACACCCATGCAAGATTTTGATCGAGAAGACAAAAGAGAAATTGAGAGAGAGAGAGAGAGAGAGAGAGAGAGAGAGAGAGAGAGAGAGAGAGAGAGAGAGAGACAGACAGACAGACAGACAGACAGACAGACTGACAGGTGTATGTGGCAGAAGTCAGTGTTCCTAAACATGCATACCCACTTGAGCATCATTCTTCAGGAGGCATGGTCTTCATACAAATTCCCATTGTGAACACCAACCTGCTGCGTTCAGTTGGGTTTTAACAAAACCAGTTACAATGGCTCGTCAACGCTTGACGAACCTGGATGGTTGGGATTTCTTAAAACTTCGGCGCGTGTTTGATGTAGACTATAAAACCATTTCTCTCACGGCATCGTATGCTTATCACACCTAGGAACTTGTTTTAAGAACCCGTACTTTAATGGCCTCTGTACGACTTGGACCAGTCTCAGCATCTGAATGGTAGGTGTGCAGTTTGTTTATTGTGGGTTTTTTTCTCCTTTTTTTTCCTGGTTGACATTTTGTTCAGTCGTGATAATGGCTGACGTCCTGTTGCGTGTATACTCCAACGGTGGATCTGATACGGTTTTCCACTGTATTCTTTGTCAGCGTTCACTGGTTTATGGACCCCCTCCTCCCCTTCCTCCTGCCCCCCCCCCCCCCCCCCCCTCCCCCTCCACATACACAGAGAATGTGCCATGATAATTATCTAGAGAGCAGATAAACACCACCTCCCACTTTCTGTCACAGGTGCTAAAATAGCAACAAGTGTGTGCTCCTAAAATGGCGTCACAGGTGCTAAAATAGCAACAAGTGTGTTATACCTGTGAAAACTGATTTGCCTACTGCTCTGAAAAACTTTTTCTTTCATTGACAGCCATTTGCAATGAACATAACGTGAGACGACATAATTAATTGATATCACACGCAGATCACGGTTTCTGGCTGTAAATAGACCAATCATATCATGGAATAATATAGTTTTCAATATTCAGTCCAAATAAATTGCACACCATTCCTCCCATTATACTTCTGGGGTAAAATGGAGTAAAATAAAAACACAGATAGCCGTCTTTTAAATTGAGACTCCAATAAAATTTTCGCTTAAAAAATAGTACGGCCACAAGACACTTTTTAAGCGAAAATTTTATTGGAGAATATACAAGAAAATGAAACTGTTACTTCTGGCAGTCGTTTATATTTTATTTTACTCCAAGTATATATATATATATATATATATATATATATATATATATGTGTGTGTGTGTGTGTGTGTGTGTGTGTGTGTGTGTGTGTACACACACACACACACACACACACACATACATACATACATACATACATATGTGTGTGTGTATGCGTGTACACACACACACACACACACACACACACACACACACACACACACACACACACACACACACACACACACACACACACACACACACACACACACACACACACACACACGCACGCACGCACGCACACGCACGCACGCACGCACTCGGGAAGAACGTGATGCATCACAGTTAACAGGTTTTTGACAACTGCCAGTACGTTATGTCATAAGGTAGTCAGGAACGAAAGAAAGAAATGGATTTTGTTGTTGTTGTTGTTGTTTTTTTTCTTCTTTTTTTTTTTTTTTTTTTTTTTTTTTTTTTTTGTTGTTTTGTTGTTGTTTTGTTTTTTTTTTTTGTTTTTTGTTTTGTTTTGTTTTGTTTGCTGTCCCAACCTCTGTGCCACCTTAGAGGCAGAGCACCCACGCCGCTCATTCCGACACCCCGTCCACAGCCACAGCCCGGTCGGCTCCGCCGCCGGCAATCCACAGGGAGCGGTTAATGTCAAGTCGTCAAGAGGCAACCCACCAGAGGAGACACTGCACTGCTGCCGAGTCACTTCGATGGTGTTCAGTGGCGCCTGTTCTGATCTAACATACGCAGGACACCACCTACTAAGCCCCCTACTGACGACAATAGTTGCTTAGTCACGGAGCAGGCGTGAGTGAGTTCTCCCTCCGGAGGGCGCCACCACGTCCGTCCAACGATAGTCCCCATGGACTCGCCGATACCGGTGACCCCGACGGAACCAAACGAAGGCCACAGACGTTGAGAGGACATCGAAATTGAGGTCACCATGAGAGTAGGGCATGAAGGGCAACAGAAATTGAGACATTTTTTTAATGCTGATCGATGAGAATGAGGATGATTAAGATGATACTACGGATTTCCATTTCGGTCTGAGACTGCATGTCAGGGCTGTACTCTACGCTTCCTTTCATAATATATCCCGGCGTCAACCAGGCCCGAGAGATACAGGCACCTGCAGTGTTGGTCAGGAAATTTCAGCAACACTCTCAGAAACGCATCCATAAAGTGGATGAAACTCGACTGTGTGGTCCCAGTTTTCCCAACTGAGTCCGCAGCAAACTCAACTCTGGGTAGGAGCCGGTCGGGGCAGAAAAAAAACACATGACTCTGACGGGATTCGAACCCACGACCTCCCAGCCGGGAGTCCGCGACACTACCCACTTCGCCACGGCAGCTGGTAGAAAGAAAGAAATGTTATGCGACTCGCAACTAATTCGACAGCACGTGGAACTGCAGAAAGATCATTGTTTATATCCCTGTTGCCTGTGCCTCCATGTTGATGCCCGCTGTCATTGCCGTCAATGTCTGAAAGAGTTATTGCCCTTCCCTTGGTGTACTCTATGCAACTGGATAGTGCGCATGTCCGCTTGTTTGTCAGCTCAATAATTTGAAAACAATGTGGCACAGATCATGCTGTTTCATTGTAGAGAGATGATAGATAAGACCAGAATCTGTAAAATATTTATTTCTGTGGACACATATAGAGTACAGGACTAGACACCAGACTACAGGACTAGACACTAGTCCTGTACTCTGTCTGTGTCCTTTGGGGTGACTAACCTCCTCTCTTCCCAAATTTGATGACCTTAGTTTTTTTCCCTATCTTTTCTTCTTTTTTTCTTTTTGTTATGTAAGCGAGGAAGCCAATTCTATCAGGGAAAAACAAAACACAATTAGATGTGATTCATCATACGTCCACGTCACAGAGTGATCCCATTATAGTACCGTGTGAGTAGTCCAAGGTGACTTAGTGGATTGTGCATCAGAAGATCAACTAAACAGAAATCAAAGCTATGCATATGCAAGGAGCCATTTATAGGCTGGCCAACAAAGCCGACTGCAGTTTTTTTTTTCTGTTTCTTTTCTCTTTTTTCGCTTTTTTTCTTTCTTTCTTTTTCTTTTTCTTTTTTCTCGCTATCCCACCACCTCAGTGGCTTTGCATCTACGCCGCTCATTCCCAGCCTCCTGTTCACAGCCACAGCCTGGACCGACCCGCCGCAGTCCCGGCACCGGCAATCCATAGGGAGCAGTCAATGTCAAGTCGTCAAGAGGCAACCCACCGGAGGAGACGCTGCACTGCTGCCAATTAGTCACTATGTTATTGTTCAGCGGTGCCTGTTCACGCCGAGTGCAACTTTGCGTAGATAAGATCCGACTGTGGGCCAGAAAAAAGGGCTTTATTTATTTTATTTATTCACTTTTACTTTATTTTTAATTATTATTTTTTTCTTCTTTTCTGTTTGTTTGTTTTGGGGGGGGCACCAAAACTAGGTGTATCCACTTTTACAATTTGCGACAGTCCTTTGCTGATCTGAATATTGTCTGGACAAAATCTACCGATTCAGCTGTAGAAGGAAGGCAAATTTGGGGGTTATCTTCAATCTGAAACTGAACTTTAAAAGCCACATCGAAGACTTGAAAACTTCACGTCAGAAAGCGAAGAACATTCTGAGAGTTGTAGCACATACGTATTGCAAGGCAAATTTTTGGGAGTTATCTTCTATCAGAAACTGAACATTAAAAGCCACATGGAGTACTTGAAAACATCACGTCAGAAAGCAATTAACTTTCTGAAAGTTGTAGCACATACGTATCAGGGCGCTGCGCTAATAGGAAAACTCTTCTCCATATTTACAGAGTTCTGATCCGCACCTATCTAGACTACGGCTGTGTGGTGTATGGTTCCGCCACACCTTTCTGTCTGAAAACGCAAAATCCTATCCACCATCAAGGGCTATGACTCTGTCTCTTCATTACCCCTGCTTATCCCTGTTGGAATTTTTTTTTTTTCATTTTCCATTCCGTTGAAATATTTCCCATTTTTATACCATTTTTTTTTCCATTGAAACATTATGTCTGAATATTCTTGCCCCCTTTTTTTCATACCGTCTTGTAATACCTTCAAGGTTTATACTCTGTTGGAATATTTTCTCATTTTTACTACTTTGTTGTACTGTTCGTCAGGTTTTTTTTTTTACGGTCTGTCTGGCTATTCTTCCATATTTTACAGCCTGTTTACATTTTCTTCCATTTTTACAGTTTGAATGGGACTTTTTTTTTTTTTTTACATGTTTACAACCTGTTAGAATATTTTTCGATTTTTACAGTCTGTCGAAATATTCGTTCATATTTACAGTCTGTTGGGATTTTCTTCCATTTCATAGTCTGTAAAAAGAAATCCATGTTTACAGCCTCTCGATGTAGTCTTTCATATTTAGAGTCTCTTGCAACAGTCTTTCTACTGTACAGGCTGTTACAATATTTAAAATTTTTTTTTTCTCCAGTTTTTCATCATCATCTTATTTTACGGTCTGTTGAGATATTCTTCCATTTCTACGACTTGTTGGGAGATACTCTTCCACTTTTTACAGACTTCAGAACTGATGCTCCCCCATTTTTACAGTCTGTTGGGATGCTCCACTGCTTTTACAGTCTGTTCCCATTCTCCTGCATGTCTACAGTCTGAAAATGTGTCTTCATCTCACTCTTTGCCGCGGGTTTATCCATCCGGCCATACTGGTTATGACAGGTTTACGACTGCCGGAAACCTTTGCCGTGTGATGTGACGATCGTTCTGTGATGTCAGCTGAAGGACAGCGCACTCGTTTGCAGCAGTCATCTGACGCGATTGGTTGTTCATGTTTTGGTCACGTGAGCTTCCAGGAAGAGTGTGAGGGACGAGGAAGAGGAGGAGGGGGGGGGGGGGGGGGGGGGGGGGAGAGAAGGGGGGTGGAGGTGGGGTTGAGGGTGGGAGGGTGAATGGGGGATGGGAGGATTTTGGTGGAAGACGTGCGACTTTGTATGGGCGTAAGTGTTACTGATATCGTGTCCGTCTTTGTTTGTCTGTCTAACGTGAAGAATCTGTCTGTCTGTCTGTCTGTCTGTCTGTCTCTGTCTCTCTCCTCCCTCTCTCTCTCTCTCTCTCTCTCTCTCTCTCTCTCTCACCTCTTAACTCGCTCCTCAAAGCTTTCTGTTGGTGAGCCTGTAATATATTAATTAAGCATTCAGTCCTTTTTGTTAGGAAAAAAAATGGAAAAGTATTGTATGCACTGAACAGAAGAAGAAGTTGGTACTGCGGTAATCAATCAGCAAAAACAAAAAAGAGAATGAAGTGGGTGGGTAGGTCGATGGAAGAGGGTGTGTGAGGGAGTTGGCACGTTTCAGCGTGGATTGGAAGATACGTAGTCGACCCAATCATGCCCGTTTATGGTCCGGCTGACTTCAAAGGCCACGTAAGAGATGAAAAGCACGTTAACATTAGTAGTATGTACAGATCGAAAATCCAAAGACTTTAAACTGAACCCAGGGCCCGTTTAAGGAAGCAAAGGATCAATCTGAAATACGTTAATGACAGTCCTGTATGACTCCTGCTCCTTGAAACCAGCCACCGTTGTGAAAACGTTACGGAATCCCGATTTGGAGGTCGTGGGTTCGATTCTCATCACAGCTTGAGAGTTGATTTTGCTATGGGCTCATTTTGAGAAAATTGGGACCACACTGTCGAGTTTTCATCCATTAATGGATGCGTTTCTCTGAAGTGTTGGTAGATTTCCTGACCAACGCTACAGGTGTCTGTATCCTTCGGGCCTGGTTGACGCCTGGAAAAAAAAATATATATGAAAGTAACCGTAGAGTACAACCCTGTCATTTGGGTCTCAGACCTGAATGGAAATCCGTAGCATCATCTATATCATCTTCATCCTCATCGATCAGCGTTTTAAAAAAAAAAAATGTCCCAATGTTTGTGGTCCTTCTTACGCTGCTCTCTTTGTGATCTTGGTTTCGATTAAATCTCCACGTCCGTCATGCTCTTAGCTTGGCTCTGTCAGGGTCACCACTATCGGTTAATTCGGGGGTGGGCGGGGACTGGGGGGGGGGGGATGGGGGGAGGGGGGGGGGGGGGGGGCTGTCGTTGGAAGGACGTGTGGCACTCTCCGCGGGTAGACCTCACTCGCACTGACTCCGCGACTAAGCAATTATTGTCATCAGTACGGGGCTTCTTAGCAGGTGGTTTGGCCTTATGTATGTTGGGTCAGCAGGCACCACTGAACATCGCCAAAGTGACTCGGCAGCAGTGCGTGTTCTCCTTCGGTGGGTTGCCTCATGACGACTTGACGTTGACTGCTCCCTGTGGATTGCCTGTGATGGGCCTGTAGCAGGCAGGGCCTGGTGTGGCTGTGGACGGGTGACCGGAATGAGCGGCGTGGGTGCAATGCCACTGAAGTGGCACAGAAGAAAGGGAAAAGAGGGGGGGGGGGGGGGGGGGCAACGCCTACTCCTGAAAGTAAAAAGGCCCTCCTATGCCTATGGCCCCGTCTGGGACGGAAGATATCACCAAATGCGTTTGATCTGACATGGTCTTCAGGAACACTCTTTCAGTATGACCTTTCATGCACCATACCCATTTGTACACAGTTTTTTTTTTTTTTTTTGAATGTTTTATTCTATCATGTTAATAATCGTCTTCTTCTTCTTCTTCTTCTTTCTTTTTCTTCTTCTTTCTTCTTCTTCTCTTCTCTTCTTCTTCCTCCCTCCTCCTCCGCCTCCTCCTCTCGCGTCCTTCTTCTATCATTCTTCTTTCCTTCTTCTCTTCTTTCTTCTTCTCTTCTTTCCTCTTCTTCTTCTTCCTTCTTCTTTCTGTCTCGTTGTTGTTATGTTCTCTTCGTTTCTTCTTCTGCTTCTTTATAGTATTTGTCTTAGTATAGTATCATCTCTTCTATCATCATCGCTTTCGTCCTCCTCCCCTTGTCGTTATGTTTCCGTTTTAATAGGATCCTCATCCTAGTAGTATCATCTCTATCATCATCATCCAGTCATCATCATCCCCTCAATTCATCCTCCTCCCTATCACATCATCATCATCATCATCATAGTAGTAGTAGATATTATTAGTACTACTTTTGATGATGATAATGATGATTACCATCCTTATCAGTAACTTTTCTACAATTATCATTGTTGTTATCATCATCATCATCATCCATTATAATTATAACTATTACTGCTATTATGACAGCACTCGTAACGAATACTCTCTCGCGTTTGCTGGTCCATCCGTGGTTCAGGTTTTCGTTTCTTTTTTTTTACCATCTATATCGGCCTAGCAAAGGTCATCTTTTGCTGTTTTGCCGAGCCGTCACCCGTTTTACTCCATGTTTTACGACGGCTGGAAATCGTTCACGGAATCCTGTGATGATCGTTTTTGTGTGATGTGTATTGATCGGGAGGAGGGGAGGAAGAGGCTTGCTGCAGATTTGTGGAGGAGTCTATTGGCCCGTTAATAAGCGTCGTAACATGGGCTTTAGCGTGTCAGAGGAGCTTTTGAGAAGGTGGTGCTCTTACAGGTGTAAGGGGCGTGCAGCGTTTCTGGCAGTTATTTTTGTCGAGGGGAGACAAAGGGATTCTCTCTGCTGTCTCTCTCGTCGCTATGGTCTTACTATCTCTCTCTCTTCTCTATCTCTCGCTATACTCTTTGGCGTCCATTATGCTCTTAGGTCGTCTGGTGCGTCTTGTAACTTCCCTACCCCCACCCCACCCCCTAATCTATTCTCTGTCTCTTCTGGGGGGTCGTGTCTGGCCTGTCGTGGTAAATTACCCTTGCCACCCTGCATATCTTTCATTCTCTCTCTCTCTCTCTCTCTATCTCTCGCTTTCTCTCCTCTCGCGATATCTCTCGCTATCACTTCTACTCTTCTCTGACCTTCTCTTTTTATCCGTTCATTATTTCGGGCGGCTTCTCTCTCTCTCTTCTCTTCTATCCCTCTTCTTTCTCTCTCTGGTTTTTGTCTATCTTTGTCACTTTCCTGCCATCCCCCTCTATCTTCTTCACTCTAGGCTGTATGGCATGTCGGCCGGCTCTCGCGTCTCTATATCGCTCGCTCGCTCTCTCTCGGCTCTCCCTCTCACTCTAACATCACTATCGCGCACTGATCCCTCTTGCTCGACGCTTCTTCTCTTGATCGGTACTCTCGGCGGTCGGATTCTCCCTCTCTCTCTCTCTCCTTCTCGTTCTCTCTCATGTATGTTGTCTGTCTTTGTCATTTCTCCCCACCCCCCGCCCCTCTATCTCTCTTCCCCTTCTTTCTCTCATCTTTCTCTTTCTCTCTCATTTTCTCTCTATCGCTTTCTTTCTCTCTCTCTCTTCTCTCTCTTTCTGTCTTTCTCTCTTCTCTCTCACCTGCCTGTCTCCCTCTCTTTCTATCTCTCTTCTCTTCTGCTTCTATCTCTCTCTCTCTTCTCTCTCTCTCTCTCTTCTCTCTTCTCTCTCTCTTCTTCGTCATATACATTCTCTTGGCATTCTTTTCTTATCCAGGCCTCCCCTCCATCCTTCTCCTATCTCTCATCTCTCTCTCTCTCTCGCTCTCTATCTCCTATTTCACTCTCTCATAGTCGCTTTCCACTTTTTCTCGGACGTATGTCTCTCTTTCCGTTCCTCTCTGTAAGTCGCCCCCCCCCCCCCCCCTCCTATCTTCTCTACTATGTTGTCTGTGGTCTGGGCTGTCTCTGTTCTCTCTCTCCTCTCTCTTCGCTTTCTCTATCTCCGCACTTCTGGGCCTTTTCTCTTGTTCCCTTCCTCTCTGTTCGTCGGCTCTGCTCTCTCTCTCTCTCCTCCTCTTTCTCTCTATGTATTTCTGTCGTTTTGTCACTTTCCTGCCAACCCTCTCTCTCTCTTCCTTCTCTTCTCTTTGCTCTCACTCTCTTCGTATCTTCATTTTTGCTGGCCAATTACTTCTCTCTTTCCGTGCCTCCCCCCCTCTCTTTTCTCTCTCTCTCTATCGCTTCACTAGGTCTTTGTCACTTCCCCTGATCCCTCTCCTCTCTTCTCTCTCTTGTTCTGTTCTCTCTCTCTCTCTTCCACGAGGAACAACGAGAACAGTGGAAAAAAAGAGCTAGTCACGAGAAGGCTCCCCATCACAAGAACAGTAATCCCCACTGTTCCGTTGAAGTGATCAGGCAGGGGAAAGCATGGCATTTTCAAATGGTCTACCTGCAGGGATATAAACGTGGTGATAAGAATAACCCTTTGTCTTTCAACTTCGTTCACCTCCCTGTAGGCCAGAAAAAGAAAAACTTCTTTTTCCAAATTGTTTGTTGTACAGTGACTCTAAAAAGCGTGGTATTTTTATACTGTCACCCCAAGTATAGTAATCTATATATATATAGAGGAGAGAAGCGAGAGAGAGAGGAGACGAGAGGAGAGAGCGAGAGAGAGAGATGGTGTGTGTGTGTGTGTGTGAGTTGGGTGGTTGTAATAGTAAAACGGAAAAAAAAAAAAGAATGGGGGGGGACACTTTCTCGCAATACGAGAAGAAAAACTATGGCCTTGCAAACGACCCCCGCTTTTTAGCATATTATATATATATATATATATATATTATATATGTGGGAATGTGTGTGTGTGTGAGTGTGGTGTGTGTGTGTGTGTGTGTGTGTGTGTTTAACCGTCGGGAATGGGTGTATGCCGTATGGTGTAGTATTTGCTTGTGTAAGTATATGTATGTATGTATGTGTACGTACGTATGATGAAGGTATGTATGATTGATGTATGGCATTAAATAGATGTGTAAATATACAAGCATGTGTGTTTGTGTCTGTGCATTATTACGTATGTTGTATGATCATTGAAATTTTCTGATTTTGTCTTCATTTGGTAGGAACAAAAACCAGACTTTTTGCATAGAAACACCAAGGGAAGGAGAGAGAGAGAGAAGAGAGCGAGATGAAGAGAGAGAGGGAGAGGAGAGGAGAGGAGAGAGAGAGTGAGCGGAGGAGGAGGAGGAGAGAGTGGGGGGAGAGAGAGAGGAGAGAGAGAGGGGAGAAAGAGGAGAGCGGAGAGAGAGAGAGAGAGAGCGAGAGAACCGACAGAAGGACAGACAGACAGTCAGTCAGACAGGCAGGAAAAAGGATAGATAGAGTACGACAGACTGCCTAGAGACAGACCAAGACAGGGGACAAACTGAACCATAGAAAATGAATCTTCAGGCTGTCCTGGATGAAAAAAAAAAACACCACGGTGAACCAAAAAAAAAAACAAGCTGTATCATTTTTCCGCATTTTCATAACACAGTTACGCCCTTCGTACACACAGATTTTCCACCGAATCAATCTGCAATGGACCCTTGTTCCATTCTATTGCGCTGAGCGGAACAAAAAAAATAGGCCCCCCTTTTAACACTGGTCCCGGGTCCGTTCACTTCTTTTCATCTCTCTCTCTCTCTCGCGCTCTACTTCTCTCTCTCCCCATCTGCTCTCTCCTTTTCGCTCTATCTATTACAATCTACACCATCATCCGACCGCCCGCCCACCGACGACGAAACGCTCCTGTTCGCCTTCTTCAACACTATAAATGTTAGGCCCCTTCGACCGAAAATTATTCACCCTGGACCCCACTTACCTTTCAGCTTGTCCTCGAAAAAAAATACCCCCAAATAGATGGATGTGAATTCCACTGGTTACACGAGACACACACAAACGATAAGAAGAAAAAAAAAAAAAAAACAAAAAAGGGGGGGGGGGGGGGGGGGGGGAGGGACGAGAGGCCGCCACAAGAGTCAGAGCGAGGCAAAGCTGCGCGCGAGAGAGAGAGGAGAGAGATGAGAGGAGCGAGAGGAAATCCAATTATGCCCAGAGTTACCTGATCAGTCTTTCTCATCCGAAACGAAGCGTGTGAGAAGTGCTCTTTGGAATCCCGGGTCGCGTTAATCGATACTCATTTTTATCGATCTTTTTAAGTCGGCATAATTAAATGCTGCTCCTCCTCGACCTACTCCCCCCATCCCCCACCCAACCCCACCCCACCCTCTCCCCATCCTTTCTTTCTCTCCCCCCCCTCCTCCCCCCCACAAACCTCTCTTCCCCCCTCACACTCCGAACTCCCCCCATCTCTCCCCTCCCACCTTCCGCTGTTGACACAGCCACCCACGGCCCCAGGAACCCCACGGCCACTGTCCCACAAATCCGAAGTTCTCACCCGACAACAGCCTCTTTTTGGGTCGGGCTCCGCGATCGCCGCTTGCGCAGGAGAGTGCAGTAATGAGGGACTGTGTCCGAGAGAGCCGCGGCCGACAGAGAGCAGGAGAGAGAGAGAGAGAGAGATGAGAGAAAGGGCGGGAGAGAGAGAGCGAGAGGGACGGGGGGGGGGCGGGGGGGGCGTGGGAGTGTGAGAGGTGACTAATGTCCAGAGAAGAGTCCCTCTCGACACTGACGCTCTGTCAGGGGAGATAATGATGAAGCAGACATCGTCTGAAACTGCACGATGGGCGGGGAGGACGAGCGAGGGCAGCGTGAAAACTAGATCCCGCTTCTCCCCCCCCCCCACCCCCCCACCTCTTCTCCACCCCCACCCCCTCTTTCTCCTCCCCCTCCTTCTTTCTCTTTTGAACCCTTTCTCCATCTCCACTCCTCCCCCTCCTACCCCGCCCCCCCCCCCCCTCCCCAGCCCCCACACGCCATGGCATCTCTATTCGCTCCTCAATGCATGACTAGATATGTTCTGTTTATGCCATGTTGTTGTGTGGGTGTGTGGTGTGTGACTTTATATTCTACCATGAATTTTTGGTTTTGTTTGTTACGTTGTCTATTGCATGATTATCAATAATAAGGTGTTTACGACTCCCCCCTCGTTCTATTTGTTCTGTCTGGTTTGCTTCTTCTTCTTCTTCTCCTTCTTAGTCTTCGTCTTCTTCTCTTCTGGCTTTTTATTATCATTATTTTCTTTTTGAATGTGTAACACTTCAAGGAAAATGAAATGTGGCGGTGCTTTCTTCAATGTCGAACTGACTTATATTTTTGTTTCCACTTTGCTTTCATTTTTCTGACACTTCGTCGAATAAAACTAAACCTTTTGCGATTCTTCCTGTGATTGGATTCTAGTTTTGTTCAGTAAATGTTTTGCACGTCTCTCTCCTCTCTGCTCTCTCTCCTC
>JADBJO010000095.1:1149870-1152370 GCA_016801955.1 Conus betulinus | reverse complement strand
CACACACACACACACACAAATATACACAAAGCACATAGGGACAGAACACAACACCACACACACACAAACACCAAACACACACACACACACACACACAAACACACAACACACACACACCACAAATGTGAACACGCACGGCAAAACATGTGGCTGCAATACAATAGTTATGTGTGTTTGAGTTTTCACGCAATAAAACGCACAAAGCACACAGAGGGCAAAATGATGAGGTGTACACACACACGGGACACAGTGGCACCTAAGCTGCAGCAAAAACCGCTCACCTCACATCCACAAACACATACAAAAGGCGCTCCACCACACACACACACCCACACACACACCCACACCGCACACACACAAAAAAACACACACTACACCCACACCACACCACACACAACAACACACACCACACACACACACCACAAAACACAGACAACACCACTACCCACCACAACACGACACACACAGAACACACGCACACACACACACACCACTACGCAGAACAAGAAAAACCACTCAAAAGCAGGCATTGCGCACACGCAAGCAAATACAGACGCAGAAACACAGCGACAACGCACGCGCACACCACAACTCACACACACATACACACACGACACACACACCCACAAACACACACACACACACACATTACAGCAAACCACACTTACACAGCACAACACAACACACACACACACACACAACACACAACACACACTCACACACACACACACAAAAGAAACACAAAACAACACACGGTGCAACTTGACGCCCAACACAAGACACAACACAAACAGAGGCCACACACACACACCACCCAAAAGAAAAGGCCTAGGAAACACACACACTCAACAGAGACGAGTCGCAGGAACATGTGAACATTTGCACCACAGAGAGCAAGAGGTACCCCCAAACACACACACACACACCACAGCACACACAACACAAGAAAGTACACCACACACACACACACCACACACAACAAACACACACACACATCCTCTCGTCTCTCTCCTCTCTTTTCTGTCTCTCTCTTCTTCGCAGGGTCACTCAGCACACAGCAAGCACACACAATTCGGACACACACACCAACACACACACACACACACACAAACACACACACAAACACACATAACACACACACTACGCACAACACAAACAATACACATCCCCACACATACACACACACACATACAACATAACACAACATCACAGACACATAACCACACACACACACACCCAAGAAAGGACTGAGAACACATGCAACACTCACAGAGAAGAACGCCAGGACACACATACACAACACACAGGACGACACACACACAACAAACCCACAACACACACACACACGACAACAAACCACACACACACCACACACATCTCTCCTTCTCTCTCTCTCTCTGTGTCTGCTCTCGCTGTCTCTCAGTCACTGACACACAGAACACAAAAATACACATACACAACACAACACACAAAACACACAAACACACACCTTACAACACACACACATACACACCACACAAACACAACACACACATACACACACACACACACACACACACGACACATACACACACACCAACACCACACATGCCAAACACAACAACACACAACACCACAACACAATGCACACACACACACACACACACACACAACACACACACACACACACACAAATGCACAGAACACACACACACACACCACAACATACACACACACACACACACACACACCCCAACCCACACCCAAAACACATGGGATACGCACGCACACCCATACAGACGAAAAAATGATGCATAAAACACACACGCCACACTAGCACCCTAAAGCGGAAAAAGCGCTAGCACAATACACAAAAAAAAGAAAAACACAGAACAACACACACACACACACAAACACACACACACACACACAAACACACACATACAAACAAAAACAAACACACACAACACACCCACACACACACACATCACACACACACAAACACAACACACACCACAAATATGCATACACGCAGGCACACGCACACAGAGGCAAAAACTGATGCATACACACACACGCACACAATGGACCCTAATGCGAAAAAACGCTCCAAAAACGCTCCCACATACCAAACACACAAAAATGCTCACACACAAAAACACACTCACACACACACACCCACACACAACACACCACAACGCACCCACACACAACACACACACACGCACACACACACACAACACACGACACACACGCACACAAACACACAGAAAACCACACGCAAGCAAACACAGACGCAGAACACGCGCACGCACGCGCACACACACACACCACACACACACACACACACACACACACACAACCACACACACACACACACACACACACACACAACACACCACACCACAACACACACACCACAAACACACACACACACACACACACACACACACACACAAACACACACACACACACACACACAAAAGCACACACCCAAGCACAAAACAGAGAAGCGCGCACC
>JADBJO010000095.1:1142208-1149249 GCA_016801955.1 Conus betulinus | reverse complement strand
GCCCCGTCCCCCTTCTTTCTCCCAGCCCCTCAGTGTACCTCACTAGAGATGGTCAGATACGTTTATAGTTGGTTGCTGTTTTGGTTTTTTTGGGGTGGGCGCTGCTGAGGGACAGGATGCGATACGGGTTGTGCCTGAGTGAAGGAGAGCTGATGTGCTTTTGAACCATGCATAGTTCAACACTCCATGACAAACCTGTTTCATATTCAGGCGGGAGCGAAAACAAAAAAAAACACGGACACGATTTAACGGCGATGGAGGTTGAGGTGAAGGTCGGGTTTTAGGTTGTGGTTTGAGGGGGAGGGCAGTGAGTGTATGGGGGGATGGGAGTGCCGTGGCAGGGAGGAGTCACAAGTACGGAAAAGAATCACTCCTAAGATGATATTCACATGTTTCCATGCGAAATGTGATTCTTTTGATTGTCATTGACATGCTATTGCTGTCTGTAGTTTTCTGTCTGTCTCTGTGTATGGTGCCTGCGTCTCTTTCGGGTCTCTCTTCTCCTCTCGACAACTCTCTATATCCCATCTCTCTCTCTCGATCGTCTCTCTCCCTACCCCCCCCCCCAACACTCCTCTCTCTCTAGTCTCGCTCGCTACATGGGGTATAGCTTTTGATATGATCGAATTATTCACTGTGTCGTTATTTTGCGGGCATGAGATCCATTCTCCTTTTCTATAACTATAGTCTTAACTACAGAGACAATAAGGGCTTACATTCGCTTGCTTCTAGTTGGAGTGATAGACTAGTGGCCCAAACAAAATGGTATTTTGTTTTCGCAAGGGGCTACTTAGCACAACATGAGAAAAAAAACAAACATGGGTGGTATTATGGTATATGAGAAAGGTAGGTGTGTTCAACACGGTCATACAAATACATTATCTTGGCATTTATTGTCAATAGGGCTCAGTGTTGAGCAAGCACGTCAAGATATAGGCAGTAGTGCAAAGAAAGCAAGGATAGCAGCTGTCTGCGGCTATATTGTCACAGTTGAGGTCCGTGCTCTTTACTCTTTATAGTAATAGTAAATTATTGAGTCTCAGATTCAGTCGATGATAAAGCAACATGGAGCCGAATTTGGTTGATTTGAAAAAGGTTTAGCTATTGAGGTTTTAGTACATTTATTTGGTACGCAGCGGTTTTTTAAAATTTTTGACATTCGAACTCCTAAAGAGCTTGTATATGGTGAGTTTGGGAGATACCCAGTTTACATCATTCGTACGTTAATGTATACATTACTGGTTGAGTTTACCCCCAAATGGACACGACACAGTGTTACCATTAAAAGCACGCAGGTCGCTGTGTAATTTAGACAACAATGGGACGAAACCTTGGGCGCCAGATGTTTCGACAGTTTTTTTTTTAAAATCAATGGATTTGTTTTGTGTATGGAGACAGTCAGGTCGTGTTCAATATGTTGCCGCTTGGTGGCTTCTTGAATGTTTGAAAACAAAGGGACTGATTGATTGTAGATGGCAGAGACTGCACAGCCACTGTACGACAGTGATAGGTTTGTACACCAGTACAGACTTTTAAAAAACATCGTACATGAAAGAAGGTTTACGTTGACATGAAAAAGAACCACTATATAAAAAAGAGCTTTAACTAAAAGTTTGACTTGAATTTTCTAACATTGCTTTTTCACTGTTTTAATACAAGCCTCAAGAGGAAAAATAAGCTGGTTATGTCGACTGTGTCATGATGGCTGAAGAACAGAAATTCATTTCTTCATTCTGTTTGTCCATGTCTAGGTGATATTAGAAAAAAAAAAAACTCTTATAAACCAAAGAATGCACAATGACCCATGTGTGAATGTAAACTGACTTTGCTTTTGTCATCAAGAAATGAAAATGCTAAATCCAAGCTAGTACAACATCTAAATTATAAAGCTCAGAAAATAGTCAATTCTTGCAATATCTTAGCATGGACCATGTCTATACCTTTTATGGTGTCAGTTGTTTCTAATATGTTATGTGTTTCTCCCTATTTCCCTAATGTAATATTACGGTGTCACCAGACACATTAAGTATCGGTGATATGTTTTATGTATGTGGTACCCCTTCAGGGAGGGCCATGGCCTATAATGAATAAACTTTCGCATTCGCATTCGCGTTCGCATTCGCATTCGCACTCGCCGATCGGTCTCGCTCTCTCTCTCTCTCTCCAGCTCTCTCTCTCTCTCTCTCTCTCTCTCCCTCTCGCTCTCTCTCTCCTCATTCAATACACTACGACCTTTCTCTCTTTCCCCACCCTCTCCTATATCTTCCGCTCCGCCCACCCCCATTCTCTCCTCTCTTTGTTTGTCTCTATTCCCCCTCCCATTTCTCCCTTTCAGACTGAAATGACTGAGACTCTAATGTTTATGCATGCATATATCACTGTGCAGGGCCCTCATAAAAGGAATCACTACTCGTCGACAGGATATCTTTGGAAGGTTTTTAGAGGGGTTTTTTTTTTGGTACTGTCAACGGAAAGAAGTGTCAGCCGTCCGGATGTGTGAGTTACAGCACTATATTCAGTGTATATGTGGGTATGTGAACAAAGCACAATCTCTTGTTCAGCAAAAAACAATCGATATTATAGGGTGTGTGGGCACAGTTTAACACACAACACACACACCACACACACACACACACACACACACACACACCACACACACACACACCACAACATACCCACAAAAAGCGCGAGCGCGCGCAGCGCGCGCACACACACACACACACACACACACACACACACCACACACACACACACACACACACACAGAATTTCAATTTCAGTTTCACTAAGGAGGTGTCACTGCCTGCGGACTGGTCCTATTATGCATACCACATCTGCTTATACTTTTTTCAGCCATACAGTGAAAGCTCTACAGCTGATGGGTTAATTACAGACCAAGGTGAAAGGATTAAAGACGAGGATCTTATGAATACGACTTAGCGCACGTGCTCACACAGACAGACCGCAAGACAGGTGACAGACAGACAGAAAGGCAACACACACACACACAACACACACACACACACACACACAACACACAACACACACACACACACACACAAATTCACACACGCACACGACAACGCGCGCGCAACACACACACACAACACACACAACACACACACACACACACCACACCACACACCAACACACACACCAACACATGAACAAACAGATGCACGTGCGAAGCGCGCGCGCGCGCACACACACACCACACACACACACACAAACACACAACACACACACACACACATACACACACACACAAACACACACACACAAAACACACACACACACACACAAACTCACACACGCACACGCAAACGCGCGCGCGCACACCACAACACACACACACACACACCACACCACACACACACACACACATAACAAACAGATGCACGTGCGAGCGCGCGCGCGCGCGCGCGCACACCCACACACACACACAACACACACCCAACACACACACACACCTACACACACACCACACACACACACACACACACATACACACCACAAACACACACACACACACACACCCACACACACACCAAACCACACACACACATAAACACAAAGTGTGTACTGAAGCCACCACTCGAGGTTTTCAGTACTGTTTTAACCACTATATAATACACCACATTTTCACCAATTCGTCGTGTTCGACAGTGCTCTCTTCCTAATCGAAATAAGCTACTTCCTATTAAAAGAAAAGAAAAGAAAAATAGTGAAAGACGAGAAGAAGAAAAAGAAATTAAAAGAAAGAATTGCATGACACTATGTCTACACCACCTTGTAGCGAATCGTAACTCGTAGGTAAGAAGAACTGAAGAAACGAGTTTAACACGAAAAGGAAAAGTAAACAATGCCCACCCGGGATCGACCCCACGATCTACTGCTCGCCTGACCGGACACTACACCTCCTTGTCCGCTGCTACGCTGCGATGAAAACCCGGGGAAACGACACAACGTGTTCAATATTTGTTCAAACGGATTGTTGTTGGCTGTTCGTCGAACATGTTTATCAATAATTCTCCAGAAGCCGAGCCGCAATATCAGGCCCAAGGAAAGGGCAAGAACAATCTGTACCACTGGTTTTGTTTGCTTAAAAAAAAAAGTCCCTCTGAATAACAATCTATCTCTCTCTCTCTCCTCTCTTCTCTCTCACTCTCTCTCTCTCCTCTCCTCTCCTCTCTCATCTCTCCTCTGTCCCCTTCTGGATGTCTGTTTTCTGGTCTGCCCTGTGTCTGTGTGCATCACTCCAAACATACCACGACTACCACTATCAAAAACCGCCACCATCATTCCACCCCCACTATCAGGCTCCCCAGCAGCACTCTGCCCATTCACCCATCCACCCCTTCACAGATCGCCCCCCCCCACCCCCCCCCCCGCCACCTACTCCCAACCCAACCTTTTATCCCCTCACCCTCTCCCCCCCACCCCCCCCCCCCCGCCTCCATCCCCGCCAGCGCGCGCACCATATCGTAAGGGACACTAAAACCAATTGTATTCCTAAGTATTCCCGCACTTGTAAACTTCACCTTCACCTCCGTCAAAAAAATTACTCCCGAAATTTGCTATAACGTGGGGAGAGGGGCGGGGTGAGGGGGGTGAGGGGGGGGGGGGGAGAAAATAATACAATTTTCTCTTTTCCCGTACCACCCTCACCTCCCTCTCTCTCATCTCTCTCTCTCTCTCTCTCTCTCTCTCTCTCTCTTCTCTATCCTCTCGCTCTCTCTCTCCTGCCCCCCATCATCATCCCCCCCCCCTCTCCTTCCAGCTGCACACTACCCCACTGTCTTCCCCCTTCAGTTCTGGCAAAAACTATGGCTACTGAAAAATGGATTCCATTCCCGACAGAATTACTCTACGCTCCCGGCCGGCCTGAGCTCTTAGCAGCCGATATTAAAATGGATGGTAGCCATGATGTAAATATTTTGAAACAACGGAAGCCCATATTCGTTCTGTTCAGGTGTGTGCCAAATGAGCATTTTCCCACCCCACCCCTACCCCCCAACCTTTACCTTTTTTTTTTCTGTCTTCCGCTCTCTTTTTTTTTTTTGGTTCTTTCTGTCTTCCTTTTTATTTTAAAAAAAACCCGTTTGGACCAGAACCCGCCTGGGAGGTATTAGAGAAAAGGTTTTTCTGTGAAAATGGGGGCAAAGAAAGGGCCGTTTGTTTTTCTTTTCTTTTTGTGTTTGAGTCGTGGGGGAGGAGGGGGGGCGAGTGTTTTGGTTTCTTTTCTTTCTTTCCCTCTCTTCCCCCACCTCGTCCCCTTCCCTACCATTCCACTCCCTTCCCTCAGTCTGTTTGTGCGGACACAGAGGAGCGGGAAAGGGAATTTATTTTCTTGTCGGTATGAAAAGCAATTGATTTCTTCTTGTGCTGCGAGAGGAGAGAGCGAGAGCGGACGAGGAGGAGAGAGAGAGACAGAGACGCGAGACAGAGAGACGGAGAGGACAGGACAGAACCAGACAGAGGAGAGGGAGGGGAGACAGAGAGGTGAGCGGAGGAGACGAGACAAGAGGGAGGCAGGGGGAGGGAAGATGGACCCCCCCCCCCGGAACGAGGAAGGAGGGCGAAGGAGGGAAGGAGAGAGGATTAGAGGGGGAGGAGGACCAGGACGAGAGAAGAGGGGGAGGGAGAAAGAAGAGACAGACAGGACAGACCGGAACAGCCAGACAGGGACAATAGAGCAGACAGACACAGAGACAGAGAGACAGAGAGCCCAGGAGACAGGAGAGAGGGAGGGGACAGAGACAGACAGAAGACCGAAGAGACAGAGACGAGAAAGAGACAGACGACAGGAGGCAGGCAGGCCAGACAAACAGAAAAAACCAGAGAGAGTAGGCATAGAAGCTTGTAAAGTTTAAACAGCTGTCTAACTGTAAATTTTGACAAAGGTTGCAGACAACGTCTTTTGAGAGAGAGAGAGAGATGAAGAGAGATGGAGAGAGAGGAGGCGGGGGGAGAGATGAGAGGAGAGAAGAGAGGAGAGGAGACGAGGAGAGGAGAGAGAGAGGAGGAGAGAGAGGAGAGGACTCTCTTAATAGGAAGAAATTGTAAAAGGTTTTAGATAGACAGCGGAGTGAAAGAGGAGTCAGCCCCAGGACAGGAGCAGACAGGACAGGCAGGGCAGGCAGGTCAGTCGACAGCATATTGACAGGCAGACAGACAATAGACAGATACAAAATATTCCAAAAGGGGAAGAAGCAGAGAGAGAAGAGAGAGATAGAGAGAGGGGGGGGCAGAAAGAGAGAGAGAGGAAGGGTGAAGGATGAAGGAGAGAGAAAGAAATGGTTTGGACGGAACAAAATCTAAAGGAAAAAACTGTCAAAGTAGCGACAGCCACCTGAAAGAATTTTGACCAAGGTTTCAAAACTTTTCGTGACAGAGAAGAGAGAGAGAGAGAGGTGGGGGCGAGCGAGAGAGAGAGAGGAGAGAGAGAGGCGAGGAGAGAGAGAGAGAGGAGAAAGGGACAAGACTAGAATGACAGACAGACAGACAGACAGACAGACAGACAGACGACGCATATAGGCGAAGAAAAAACAGACAGACAGACAGAATAGGATAGAGACAATTAGAGAGAAAGGGGGTGTTTAGAGGGAGGAAGACACACGGGAAGAAAGTAGCCCACCTCAGTGTAATTTTTGGACGAAGGGTTCTCAGAAATATTTCTTTAAAAGAGAGAGGAGGAGATGAGGGGAGCGAGGGATGGAGAGATGAGGAGGAGGAGAGAGAGAGGAGGACGAGAGAAGAGCGAGAGACAGAGGGGGAGAGGACTGGAGAGAGAGGGGAGAAGGGAGAGAGGAGGAGAGGAGGCGACGGGAGGGGAAGAGAGAGGAAGAGACAGATAGGGACAGACAGACAGACAGACAGACAGGACAGCGACAGAGAAAGACAGACAGAAAGACGGAGCAGACAGACAGAGAGAGGCAGGCAGGACGCAGGACAGGCAGGGGAAGGGACAGACAGGACGGATAGGCAGGGAAGGAGAAAGAAAGAAGAGACAGATGACCAGAGAGGGAAGGATTGGGCGAT
>JADBJO010000095.1:1119708-1129708 GCA_016801955.1 Conus betulinus | reverse complement strand
ACATACACACGGGCGCGGGCGCGCGCACACGCATACGCACACACATGCACACACACGCGCGCGCGCGCCCCCCATCTGCATACACAGGCGTATTTTCAGAACTTAAAACCAGAAAATTCTATGTTCGAGTCGAAGATGAGCATCCGAAACAACAGAACGAGAAAAAAAACATTCTTGAACCCACGGAGTTGAAGTAAATTGAATAAAATGAAATAAAATATATCGAAATGAAATGAAATAAAGTAAAATGAATTTTTTTTAAATCCGATCAAATCAAATAATATGAAATAAAATAAGATGAAACAGAATAAATTGATGACTCGAAAGTGGGCAGCAAGTCCTAAAAAGCCAGCGACTGCCGCATGGCACGGACAGATGGTTGGAACATTTCTTTTTTCTTTCTTTTCATTCCACGGAGAGAGAACCTGAGGTTTGCCACTGGAGATTTGCGCGTGTAGATGTTGGTGGGTGTGTTTTTTTTTTTTTTTTTTTTTCTCCTGTTTAATCCCTCTATTTAGGCGGCCATATTCTGTGTTCGAAGAAAGGCAGCTCTGTCGCAGCCATAGTGGTCGGATAAGCTGTTAACAGCGTGACTTGATGTCTAAACACAGACAAATATGCGGCCCTGTCGTGTCTGTCTCTCTGTCTCTGTCTCTGCCTCTCTCTGTATCTGCTGCCCCCCCTCCCCCCCCCCCCCCTTTCCCTCCCCTCTTCCCCCTATCTGTCTCTCTCCGGATGCCCAATGTGTGTGTGTGTGTGTGTGTGTGTGTGTGTGTGTGTGTGTGTGTGTGTGTGTGTGTGTGCGTTGTGTGTGTGCGCGCGCGCGTGATCTGTTCTACCTGCACAGGATCTACTTTATATCCTTCGTGGGATTTATGTTAGGTACAAGTCCGTTCAAATAAACACTTTTCTTTCTCGCCCCCGCCCCCCCCCCCCGTCCCCCCCCCCCCCCCCCCCCCCCCCCCCCACCCCCCCCACCCCCATTGTACTGCTTGGGTTGACACTCGGGTCCTCGGTATATAAAGTTCACCCGAACGACTTGGAGCGGGGTTACAATCTCCACCGATGTGACCTCTGAAGAACAAATCTCAAAGCTGGTCGTCTTAAGGGGAGATCCTTGAATCAACAGAGAAATGCTTTATCTACCGGCCTAAGCAGAATCCAAGTGTACAACATAATGGACAGAACAATGTGTCTCATAATAGACAACATCCACAGTCTAATGTGTAACACAGTAGACAGTTATGACACAATTGATAGTTTGATGTGTCTCATAATAGACAATGTCTATGGTCTGTGTTACACAGTAGACAGTTTAATATGTCACATAATAGATAGTGTCAACAGTGTAATGTATGACAACACGGACAGCTAATGTGTCACGTATTAGTGTCGACAGTCTAATGTATTACATAAATGGACAGTGCCTCATTATGGACAGTGTCGACAATCAAATGTATTGCGTGATAGACAGGGTGATATGTCGTACTATTATTGTTCTCGACAGCCTACTGTATCCTTTTGCAGACAGTTTTACTCATACCTGAGTGAGCAGCTTTACGTATCACACAACTGACGTTTTTTGTTGTTTGTTTGTTTCTTTCACATACTGCACAGCAGAACAAAATTGTATCGGAACCTTCGGATAAATATTGGTAATATGGGTTGATATTTATTTCGTACATGATTCTCCTTTTCTACTCTTTTGGTTAGAGCCATAACACATGTGCATTTGTGTGTGAGTGTGTCTGCGTGAGAGAGAGAGAGAGAGAGAGAGAGAGAGAGAGAGAGAGAGAGAGAGAGAGAGAGAGAGAGAGGTGTGTGTGTGTGTGTGTGTGTGTGTGTGTGCATTTTTTTCTCGTGCGCTTAGAGTTGATTTCATCAAGATTTTGCGCCTTATAAATACCATAATTATTATCATTCTTATCAATTCATCATATTTTCTGTCTCCTTGTCTTTGCTATATTCCAGTGGTGTGTTTTTTCTGCCTTTGTCTACATTTATTCCACAACCCCCCCCACCCCCCGTTTTTTAAAGCACAACTTACAATTGATATCATAATAATGTACAACTATGGAGGACATATTAATCTGTCACTTGAGGAGCAGTTCGATGTAGCACAGAACTGACGCTTAATACATTACACAATATACGGTTTATTGTATTACATAATGAGCAGTTATTAAACATCAGCATCAGGTCATCATTAGCATCAGCTCATGAATATTTCAACTGATTATACAATGGACAATGTCATATGTTTTGTACATTGGACAATGTAGTATATTGTAAAATGGTCTGTTTAAACATTCTGTTCTACAGAATTTAATGCATTACGTCATGGGATATGATTACATTTACGGGTAGTTCCATTTGTTGAAGCATGTGCGTATGTCACACTATGGGAAGTTCAATGTTCACTGCGTGGGTATTTAGAACATGAGATGCTTGACAGCATGAAATATTACTTCATGGAATTTAACAATAAAACACAGCTCTTCAAATGTATCACATTAGAAATGTATAACATATCAAACAATAAACGGTATACGTCACGTAGTGGACCTGTAATCTGTGAGATATGGAAAATGTAACGCACCACATCATAGACATTGAGTCTAACGCGTAATGGACAGCTTAATGTATGAAATCATTGACACGTATCTGACAAATAGATGTTTTTGATGTATCTAATCATGAGTTACATCACATAACAGTCAAATATACTTCATAAAGATACCAGGGTATATGTATTGTCCGATGGACAGCTATTGTACCACTCATGGCTGTTTTAATGTGTCACATAGTGAATGGGACAAAGGTTGTCCGGCTGCTGATAGCTGTGTGTATTTTGCCACTGCACTTGAAATAATCAAATACGGCACAACTGAAATGATATCAGTGTTTCATATTTTCAGGCACGCAGGCGCGCGCGCGCCACCCACACCCACACACACACACACACACACACACACACACACACACACATACACACACACACACACACACAACACACAAACATACAACATACTCACACGCCAAACATTCAACACTCACCCCGCCAGTTAACCCTCTACCTAAAGTCAGTCCATTGTCAAATTAGCTATATATATATATCTGTTCTGATATTCAGCAAGGAAAATTATAGAAACTCATATAATTCCAAAAGCAAATGTAAAATAAACAAAAATTGCAACCCCCCCCCCCCCACCGTCACTCTCTCTCTCTCTCTCTCTCTCTCTCTCTCTCTCTCTCTCTCTCTCTCTCCACTAACTTACACATGTGCTTACATGAGCACACACACACACACACACACACACACACACACACACACACACACACACACACACACACACACGTACATACGCACAAACACACACTCAAGCACGCATGCACGTAGAGAGAGAGAGAGAGAGAGAGAGAGAGAGAGAGAGAGAGAGAGAGAGAGAGAGAGAGAGAGAGAGAGCGTGGCTCAAATTTCGACCGAAACTGCAGGTGTCTGTATTTTTTTCGGCCTCGCCGATACCGCGTTACCTTATGAAAGTTGGCTTAGATTACAGCCCTGTCGTGAAGCTCTGACCACAGTATCGTTCGTTTCTTCATCCTCATTCATCAGCATACAAAACAGTCTTAAAAGCTGTGGCCCTTCATGCCTTGCTCTGGGATTTTGTGTTTGTAATTTTCTCTTTTCTTCTGCGACCCTGTTTGCTTCTGCCTTTGAAAGAAACATCGTTCTTTATCATCGTCTTGCACTGCTCTTCTGTTTTGTGGCCCACTGCCTTATCTACGTTCCAGAAAGTCAGTGGTCACATTCACAGCATGCCAGTATTTTGTTTTTCAGTTGATGTAACAGTTCATTTCAGTGGTTTATTGCATGTTGATATTAGACACTTCTTTAAAAATCAAAAACAAAAAGAAAACTGCCTTCACTGAGCTTATCTAGTACTTTCAAACCCAATTTACGTAAGTGAAGTACCCCAGTGGTACACAAAGTTGTTGATCTTTATTTTTTAAAAAAAAATTGCAACCTGTGACTGCGAAATAACCATCGCAATTTCAGCAACATATGAACCATATAAGACACTACTGACATTATCAAAGTTATAATAGTGTGTGTGTGTGTGTGTGTGTGTGTGTGTGTGTGTGTGTGTGTGTGTGTGTGTGTGTGTGTGTGTGAATGCTCAATGCTCATGTGATCACATATATGTAAGTTAGTGCAGGAACAGAGAGTAAGAGAGAGAGAGAGAGAGAGACAGACAGACAGACAGACAGACAGACAGATAGGAGAGACAGTAACAAAGACAGAGAGGGTTTTGTTGTGATTTTTTGTGAGTTTACTTTCTATTTATTTTACATCGTCAGTCGATTTAACGAAGTTACTAAATATTCAGGCTATATACACTGTTGTCCATTCCGCCGTTGGCTGTTGGCCTATATGGCTTTTTTTCCGGTGGGTTTGTTGTTGTGTTGTTTGTTGGTTGTGGTGGTGGTGGTGTTCTTGATCAGTATGTTTTTCACTTTTTTTTCTTATACATTTGTGAAGAAAAATTAAGTGAAATGTCTGTGGTCAACTTCACTATTTCGTTATGTCTGTCTGCCTAAAGGATGTCAACAAATTAGCGGTTTATTGTCTTGGAGAACAGTTCTCCCAAATGCAAATTCAAACAAAGGGAAATCTGACGCTAATCTGTATTCTAGTAGTTGTTACAATGGACATGGTTTAACACATCGATAAAGCTCTCCTGCTTCCCCACCTTCCCTCCCTCCCTCCTTCCCTTCTCTTCCTTTCTCCTCTCCTCCTCCTCCTCCTCCTCCTCCTCCTCGTCCTCCCTCTTCGTCGTCTCTTTCTCTTTTCTGCTGCTGGTGCTGCTGCTGCTGCTGCTCCTCCTCCTCCTCCTCCTTCATCCTCCTGTCCCGCCCCTTCTTTTTCTACCTTCTTTTTCCTGTCTTCTTTCTTTCTTTTTTTTTTCTTTCTTTCTTTTTTTTTTTCTTCTCTATCTTCTTCGTTGCTGCTTTTATTCTCCCTTCTCCTTTTCGTCTGGCTTGGCGTGAACGTAGTGGATGTGGCCATTCTTTCTCATGCAGCGGATGTCTGTGTTGGACTGATTTTTGCGTTGGATTTATCTCTATACATATATATTGAAACAGGCCCGATATATTGTGGGTGGTTCTTTTTCCAAGACGTGACTTTTGTTCCCCTTTGAGTGGCGACAGTCCCGAAAGGCCACTGGGTTACATAATAACACTGAAACTGAAACTTATTGACCATTCATCCACTTCAGTCACCTAAAATAAGTTTGCGAATGTACGCGATATGAATATGTGTCCTTGTGCGTTCATGAGTGCGAGAATTGATGTACGTGTGTAGGAGGTTGCAGGGACAGAGCAGCAGCAGGGAGTGAGGTCGTGTGGGACCGAAAAAGAAAGGAATGTGTGTAAGCATGTTCGCATCTGCAGTATACCTTCTTTCTTTTGTTATGACTTCTTCTACTGTTCCTATAGATTTGTTTTTGGATAAAGATCGATTGTGGTAGCACAGGCAACATCAGCAAGAAGCATAGTAGTTTTTTTTTTTTTAATAATTTTTATTGAATTGTTCTCTCAAAGTGAAATCATGACTCTCTCTCTCTCTCTCTCTCTCTCTCTCTCTCTCTCTCCTCTCCTCATCTCTCCTCTCTCTCTCGGTTATGATGTTTATTGAACTGCTCTCTCAAAGTGAAACTTTGACTCTCTCTCTCTTTTCTCTCTCTCTCTCTCTCTCTCTCTCCTCTCTCCTCTGCTTATGACTTTATTGAATTGTTCTCTCAAAGTGAAACTTTGACTCTCTCTCTCTCTCTCTCTCTCTCTCTCTCTCTCTCTCTCTCTCTCTCTCTCTCATAAGCACGCACGCACACCCGCGTGCGCGCATGCTCACACGCAGGCAACTACGCACGCACACGCGCGAGTACACACACACACACACACACACACACACATGTACGCACGCACGCACGCACGCACCCACACACTTTTTTTTTTTTGATCGTGTTAAAACCAGATGGCAAACGAGAACTTAAGAGGACACAGAGAGAGAGAGAGAGAGAGAGAGAGAGAGAGAGAGAGAGAGAGAGAGAGATGATGGTGGGAGGGGAGGAATATGTGTTTGGAGGAAGGGGAGGGGAGGGAGAAGCAGAGGGAGGAAGGATTTCGAGAAAGCGGGGAAGGTGATGGTGGTTTGAAACAGAGGGATGCAAAACAAACAAGGGAAACAAAAAGGAACACATTAAACAAACTATCCCTCCAACTCCCGAAGCGGGGAGGAGGGCGGGGGAGGGGGTGGGGGTGGGGGTTGGGGGGTAGGAGAAGGAGTGATAAGGGTGGAGATGGGAGATGTAAACAAACAAACAGAACGCCACTGTAGCACCAGACGGAGGTTTTAATGTCTCCCATAATGGAGTAGGCCGTTTACAAGCTCTTTTTATGTTTGGCCGTTCACGTTTGCTAAACGCGCAAACTCTAACCGATGAAATTTGACATAGCTGAAACTTGATATCAAGGCGTTCCCCTTCCTTCCTCTCCCCCCCCCCCCCCCCCCCCCCCCCCCCCCCCCCCCCCCCCCCCCCCCCCCCACCCCCCCCCTCCTCCTTTTTCCTTTCCCCCTAAACTTTCCCGTTAATTTTTTTTTCGTTTGGTCCCACGCCATCGGGCTCTTAAAATTCTCTGTCTCTCTGTCTCCCCGTGTCTGTGTCTGGTCTATCTGTGTGTCTGTCTGTCTGTCTGTCTGTGTCTGTCTGTCTGTCTGTCTGTCTCTCTCTCTCTGTCTGTGTCTCTCTCCTCTCTCTCGTCTCTCTCTCTCTGTCTCTCTCCTCTCTCTCTCTCTCTCTCTCTCTCTCAGAATATATGTTTTAGGTGGTCTTTTTTCTTTGTGATGTGATATTTCTTTTTTGTATGAGGTTGACAATTCTGAAAAGATTCTGTGTGGACAGCTGGGCTATAATTAATACCCTCTCTCTCTCGCTCTCTCTCTCTCTCTCTCTCCTCTCTCTCTCTCTCTCTCTCTCTTAAAGATATATTCTTCTCTCGATAAGGAACTCTCCTCTCTTCTCTCGATTGTTTGAACTCTCCTCTCTCTCCTCGCTCCTCCTCTCTCTCTCTTCTCTCTCTCTCTCTCTCTCTTCATCAGGATACATTGCTTTCTTTCTTTATGGTTGACTTGTTCGTGACTTGTGACATTTTTTTACCACTGTAAAGTTCACAGCCGTGGAAAGGCTCAGTGTAGTAGACAGCTATAACCAATAAAACTCACATCTCCTCTCTCTCTCTCTCTTCTCTCTCTCTCTCCTCTCTCTCTCTCTCTCTCTCTATCTCTCTCCTTCCTTCCCCCTGAGTTGGCTTTTGAGGTCGAAAGGGCTATAAACTAGACTTGAATCTCGACTCTCTCTATCCTTCCCACCTTTCCTCTCTCTCTCTCTCTCTCTCTCTCTCTCTCTCCGAGTGAGGCGGGAGAGAGGTGATAATCTAACGCCGGTCTCCGGTAAAATTCAAGATGACGAGAGACGGAGCGCACGTGCCAGGTTCACGCGTGGGCCTGCGCGGGAAGAACCGTGCACACGTTTGGCCCCACAGCCGGTGGCGAGGTGACACCAGGATGTTTTCTTTTCTTTCTTTTTTCTTTTTTTTTCTCAAGTATTTGTAGGGGTTGATGGCTTGTTTCTTTATTTTTTGTTTTGTTTCCGTTTTTTTTTTTGTTTTGTTTTTTTTTTTTTTTAAGTTTTCGCTCTTCCAAAGAGGCCATACCTCCATCCGCGTTCTGTTGGTTTACTTGTTAACACAAGTACATAAAAACTGCTTCATCAAAAGATGGCATGTCGCTTAATTAAAGACGAACCCTTTCGATTTTGGTGTGGATCTGTGTGGTACAGTTTCCGGATCCAGTGTCGGATCCAGGATCTGTCAGGAAGATTTTTTTTTAAAACAAAGAACAGACATTGTTCTTAAACACCACGATGATAACATAAGAAAACCCATATGCTACGCAATAACTGGACTACTTTGATGAAAGCTGGTTAGAAGACAGAACAAGAATCGAGAATGTACCCATCTAATTTTAGTGCAGGTGTGTGGCCGAGTAAATCAGATGAAACGCCAGTCAGGGATAAGTTCAAAATTACTGATGAGATCATTTCTCAAAAAAAAAAAAAAAAAAAAAAAATCACTGGAAACCCATGTTGTGGACTTAATGTTATGAAGTGATGAATTTCTACAAAATTATCCAATATGATGGAATGTTAAAACATTCTGATGCATACATTTTGACGTTTCATGGTTTTCGTCTATTTGTTGTTTCTACGATTTATCAGTTAAATGCAAAACGACGACTGCTTCCCTTGTGGAATTTGTTATGAACTGACTCAAACGGCGGGTCCATGAGTGGTTCAAGATCTGAGCCCTCCGTGTGCCCTCATAAATGTATGTATGTATGCATGTATGTATTTATGTATGCATATGTATTCGTTTATGTATGTACGTATCTATGTTTGTATGTATTGCATGTATGTGTGTATGTATATATGTATGTATTGTATGCATGTATGCATGTATGTATGTATGTATTGTATCTATGTATGTATCTACCTGTCTGTGTGTCCATCTACCTGTATGTATGTCTGTCTATCTGTGTGTGTGTGTGTGTGTGTGTGTGTGTGTGTGTGTGTGTGTGTGTGTGTGTGTGTGTGTGTGAGAGAGAGAGAGAGAGAGAGAGAGAGAGAGAGAGAGAGAGAGAGAGAGAGAGAGAGTACGTGTCTGTGTGTCTAATTGTGTCTGTGAGTGTTGTCTTTCCTGTTGTTTCTGGTTTTATTGTTGTTGTTTGATTCAGATCAGAAAGGTCAAGATGACTGAAGGAGCAGGCTACATGATCTCTGCTTCAATAGTACCCGCGCCCTCAGCACTGCAAACTTGCCCGCTTGGCTATGAGTTTTAAGCTCTGGCCCAAACATCTCTGTGTGTGTGTGTGTGTGTGTGTGTGTGTGTGTGTGTGTGTGTGTGTGTGTGTGTGTCCTGTCTGTCTGTCTGTCTCTCTCTGTGTGCGTCTGTGTCTGTGTTTGTGTGCGCCTACGCGCGCGCAATTGTGTGTTGTGTTTGTGTGTGTGTGTGTGTGTGTGTGTGTGTGTGTGTGTGTGTGTGTGTGTGTGCGTGCGTGCGCGCGCGCGCGTGCACGCGCGCGTGTGTGTATGTGCATGTGTGTGAGTGTGTTTGTGTGTGTGTGTGTGTGTGTGTGTGTGTGTGTGTGTACACATGTGAGTGAGTGTGTCTAAATGTGTGTGTGTGTGTGTGTGCGTGTGTGTGTGTGGTGTGTGTGTGTGTGTGTGTGTGTGTGTGTGTGTGTGGTGTGTGTGTGTGTGCGTGCGCGTGTGTGTGTGTGTGTGTGTGTGTGTGTGTGTGTGTGTGTGTGTGTGTGTGTGTGTATGCGTGTGTGTGTGTGTGCGCGCGCGCGCGCGCGCGCGTGTGGTGTGTGTGTGTGTGTGTGCCGGTATGTTATGTGTTCGTGCGTGTGTGTGTGTTGTGTGTGTGTGTGTGAGTGCGTGCGTGCGTGTACGTGACGCGCGCGCGCGAGCTAGTGCGATGGCATGTGTGTGTGTGTGTGTGTGTGTGTGTGTGTGTGTGTGTCCGTGCACGCTCAACCATGATTTGGACGGTAATCGTGACTCACATGCGGCATTGTTGACACCACAGTAGGCCACATGGCGATGTTCTCAGAAGTGAAAGGCACAGGAGGTGAGGGGGCCGCTCAGGCTGGGGCTCGGGGAAGTGACTTGAGAAGGAGGTGCGAACGTGGGGACATCTCTTTCACGGTCACACACCTGCGCAAGCGAGATGTATTCATATTATTTACGCCCCCCCCCCCCCCCCTCTCTCTCTCTCTCCCCTCTATCCCTCTCTGTCTGTCTGTCTGTCTGTCTGTCTGTCTCTCTCTCTCTCTCCCCTCTCTGTGTCTCTCTTTTTTATATAATCTCAAAATTGT
>JADBJO010000095.1:1109708-1114708 GCA_016801955.1 Conus betulinus | reverse complement strand
TTTTGAGGTCTTTTGCAAAAGGTTGTACTTAGGTATGTTGACTAATACGTAAAAGAAATTAAGTGTTTTTTAAAAAAAAAAAAAAGGGGGGGGGGGGGGGGGGGGGGGGGAGAGAAAAGAGCGTATCAATGCCATCAAAATCTTACACACTGTATGCGATTACTGTGCACTATTAAAACAGATGGGGACCAATATTCCCACGTTGATAATCTCCTTATGTTTGCGGTGGTAAAGTGCACGGACGTGTGTGTGTGCTCTGTGTGCGTGCGTGTGTGTGTGTGTGTGTGTGTGTGTGTGTGTGTGTGTGTGTGTGAGTGTGTTCTATGCATGTCAGATTATGTATGGGTTGCATTGTGTCATTAGTACGAAGAGTGAAAAGTTTTGGCGTGGTCACGTCGGGTGCATTTCATTATTGCTAATTTCGCAAGGAAGATCGAGCAATAGGAGCGAGATGGAAGAGGTCACTCTCGCACTCATTCCTTCAGCAGCCAGCGCCCAGCTGTTCAGAAACAATGAAGTCTCATTTAGGAGCAGTTACACAAGGCCAAGGAATTGTTCAGTACTCGCTTGCCCTTCACTATAGCTTAAAGGCACACATTTGTAGATCGATTTTGTGTAATCGAACAACATTTCAGCGTATACCTTTTTTTAAAGTTGTTCAAACAGTTGACATATCCCCTCAAGCTTACTGAATATCATCGGCCTTTGACGTAACCCCGTGAAGTGACGTCGTCTGAAAGGGAGTTAACCAGTAACCCACCGATTGTTTTAAAAGAGTGTTCTGATGGCATTTTTTTAAGTTCATACACACCATACCTGCATGAGGCTGGAATGTCATTGCTTTGTTTTATTAAGTACTGAATGTTTCAGTCTCCGAGCTGTCCTGTTTCTCTATCCACCTAAAGACATTCTGGTCAGTTTTGGACATTATCTTGGTGAGAATGCTCACTCATTTCTTCGTTTTCCTGTTACAAAATCGCTATGATTTGAAGCTATGCTGACCTTTTTATTCCTCAATACCCATGCTTACCATTCCCCCCCCCCCCCCCTTTTCCCCCCCCCCCTCACTGACGTACCAACATCCCCCTCCTCCCCTCCCTCCCCCCCCCCCCCCCCCCCCCCCCCCCCCCCCCCAACATCCCCTTCCCGCCTAACATTGGAAAGATGAATAGACGTTAAATAAAAGATTCAACGCTTTTACTCTCTAACAGTGCATTGCATACACAGAACTCTACACTCTGTGCCTTTGTGGTATTGATTTCTCCACACCGATTTACTAAGTAAAGATCTGTAATTTCCACTCCATGTTATATCAATCAGCATACATCCAGGAGAATCAATGACCCTTTGCTGATGTTTGTCGATGTGTTTGCAAATTAACCATCAATTATTCACAGGATTATCGTTGGGAGTTGATCAAGTCCCGTTCACGCATATACCCCTCTGTATTAACTCGGAGCGCGCGGAAATTGATGCTAATTGCAGTCCGATTGTCCCTCAGCTTAACATCATTCAGCCGTGGCATGTATTGATTAGACTTTGATTAATAATTCGAATAGCTAGTCAGGCCCAGGCCATCAATGTTGTTTTTTGTTGTTGTTTTTTTTTAACTCAATAGCTCACCAGCCATCAAAAACAAACACGCATGAGACCCGCAGTTTAAAGTGGGATTACTTTTTTCATCCTTCCCCCTTTTTATCTTTCATTTGTTCTCCCTTTTTCTCTCTTTTGCCTGAGCGTCATCTCTATAACCGCGTCCTTTGATTTCTGGCGGGGTCCCTGTATGATGATTAAACTTGAAAAGCGTCCGGTTTCAAACTGCACTTCAAAGCGATGCGCGAACAGGCTTGTGTGACCGTCCTCCCCCGTCGCTTCAAAGTGGACGCTTTATCACTCATCACCACCGCCACGCGATAAGAGACAACGACGCGCGCTGTCGAACTGTTCCCCTCATTGATCGTGAATAATTTGGTTGATTAAAGTGTCCCGTTTTAGAGTTAATTGACGGACGAACCCACAACAGATGGCCCCTTCACGTAAGCAAAGTGGCCGCTCGACAAAGAGGTCACGTGCTTGCAGTGTCGAGTTCATTCCCTTTACCCTGTGATCACGACTCTGCAATGAGAACGCATGCGCCAATATTGTGACAAGAATTCAGATATTTTTTTTAATAGTAAACCACAAACATTTACAACAAATGTGGGGGGCACGTCTACATACAAATATTATTCAAATAAAAGAGAAAAAGGCAAATATTTATGCTAATAACAGGACCAAGATCAAAACAATCAAAACAGTGAAAACTATGTGAATCATATATGTTATACAAAAATAATAACAAAGTCATGAGGACGACGTAGGCTAAAGGATGCTTTACAAATTTTGATAATTCAACATCTAAATAATCTATAGCTGGGCACACCACACACACACACAATTCTGCGTTAACGAATCATAAAAAACACACACACAGTTCTGCGTTCACGAGTCGTAAAAAACTAACTAACAAACAAGCGCGCGCGCACACACACACACACACACACACACACACACCTACAGGAACATGTCGCATACATACACACATTATATATAACACGGTGAACGGCTCGTTTTTACACGTGCAAGTGGCATGTAGTAATTTTGCAATATTTCAGGTGATATTCTGCAACTGGCGTTTGAAACAGATACGTTTTAATAAAGAGCAGACTTGAAAGCGGAAAAAAGAAGGGGCATGACGTAGATGCTTTACAAATTTTGACAATTCAACATCTAAATAATCTATAGCTGGGCACACCACACACACACACACAATTCTGCGTTAACGAATCATAAAAACACACACAGTTCTGCGTTCACGAGTCGTAAAACTAACAAACAAGCGCGCGCGCGCGCGCGCACACACACACACACACACACAGGAACATGTCGCATACATACACACATTATATATATAACACGGTGAACGGCTCGCTTTTACACGAGCAAAGTGTGCAAGTGGCATGTAGTAATTTTGCAATATTTCAGGTGATATTCTGCAACTGGCGTTTGAACAGATACGTTTTAATAAAGAGCAGACTTGAAAGCGGAAAAGGAAAAGGAAGGCATGACGTAGATGCTTTACAAATTTTGACAATTCAACATCTAAATAATCTATAGCTGGGCACACCACACACACACACAATTCTGCGTTAACGAATCATAAAAACACACACACAGTTCTGCGTTCACGAGTCGTAAAACTAACAAACAAGCGCGCGCGCGCGCGCGCACACACACACACACCTACAGGAACATGTCGCATACATACACACATTATATATATAACACGGTGAACGGCTCGCTTTTACACGAGCAAAGTGTGCAAGTGGCATGTAGTAATTTTGCAATATTTCAGGTGATATTCTGCAACTGGCGTTTGAACAGATACGTTTTAATAAAGAGCAGACTTGAAAGCGGAAAAGGAAGGGGCATGACGTAGATGGAAAGGCGATTCATTCCAGAATATTTCTGCTCTAGAACCGTGCTGCTTTCGGTTATATGAGGGAATTCGAAAAAATTCGGTCATCAGAGGAAGAATGGAAAACCAAGTAACATAGACACGCCGACTTTATACTAAATTCTGTGCCTGATCAAACATATCAGCAAAACACGGTCTAGGCTCATTAATCAATGGTCTCAAGGTCTAGCACATCACTTTTCGAAGGTTTGTATACTAACTTTCTTTCTCTTAAAACCGGTTCTGTGTCATTATGTAGGCTACAATTTTTATCAGTTTCATAATAATATTAATGCCGAAAATGTGGATCGGGGAAGGGAGGTATCTTTTTTCTCTCTGCTTTGCATGAATTAAATGATAGTGTTTTTTTTTTTTACCAAAACAAATCCAAATGTCACAGCTGACTCGAATTGAACATAACGAACGAACAAGACAAGTAACTGATTTAGCTGTTCGGACGAGGATGAGTACCGTTTTCAATAACAGCTTCCTGGATTTGTTTTGAAAATGCCCTAACATGCTCACAGTGCTAAAAAGGTGTCCTGTATTATGTTACAGAAATCAAGAGAGAGAGAGAGAGAGATCAGAGAGAGAGAGAGAGAGAGAGAGAGAGAGCTTAATTTATTATAGCCCACCCGATCGCGTAAGGGCCACTTAGGGATAGCATCATGTCATCATGTAGAAAGGAAAAAAAAAAAAGTAAACACCAGAGAACGCAGACACTCCTGTAAAAAGAAAAAGCTCAGACTTACGCACATTTATGTAAACCATTAACACTGTTATCGCTGTTACCTTCATCAACCAACCCGTCCCATGTCCCCTCCCCTGTCCCCCCCCCCCCCCCCCCCCCACACACACACACACCACACACACACACCACTTTCTCTTAACCCCCCTCCCTTCCTCCATTCCCCTGTCCTCTACTTCTCCTCACCTTTTCCCTTAGAACCTCCTCGAATCCCAACATCTTTTTGCATCGGCATACTGTCGCATTGAGTACGACCTGTACTGCTTACTGGCGTCAATACGATTCACTCGTGATCTTGCCGATACACTAATCAGTCATCATGCAAATTTTGGAAAAGATCACTCTTCGCCCCTCTTTCACTCCTCCGTTCCTTCCTCTCCCCAGTCCCCCCCCCCCCCCCCCCCCCCCACACACACTCTCTCTCTCTCTCTCTCTCTCTCTCTCTCTCTCTCTCTCTCTCTCTCTCTCTCTCTCCGTCCCCTCTCCTTTTCCCGTTCCCCTTCCCCCTTCCTGTATCACAACATTCCCTACCGCCCCCCTTCAAAGTCATCCCTCCCAGTCCCACCCCCACCCCCCTCCCCTCCCAACTCATCCCCACCCTCTACCGGTTTTTGTTGTTGTTGTTTGTTGTTGTTTTTTTTTTTAACTTAAACCCGCTACGAAATCCTTGAATAAAAAAAAACCGAGAGCAAGGTGCGTAATAAGTTATGGATCCCAGCAATGAGCCGTTTACCCTTTCAACCCTCAGTCTAACGT
>JADBJO010000095.1:1099708-1104708 GCA_016801955.1 Conus betulinus | reverse complement strand
ATCTTCTTCAGCCCGTCTGTCTGTCGTTTTCATTTTCTTGTGATTTTTTTTTTCTCCCCATAGCTTCATATTTCTGTGTACGCGAGGGTAGCACAAATTCAAGAAGACATATAATGTTGCTTGATTCATATGCTCCAAAGCACGCACAGACATAAACATACACACAAACACGCGCACGAGCAAGCACGTGCACACGCATACATAAACATACACACATGTGCGCACGCGCGCGCGCGCACACACACACACACACACACACACACACACACACACACACACACACACACACACACACACTGTACTGAGTATGGTAGGGGGAAGGTATGATCCTCGAGGAGACAGACTGAAGGAAATGAGAGGGTTTTTTTTTTTATTACAGTTCACCTCTGTCCTTTTGTCTTGGTCTTACTATTGTGTAAGGAGCAACGTTCCGGCACTTTTTTTTTTTTTTTAAATCGAAATACATGTTTGTTTTCGGGGGATGGTTAAACTACTGAAGATGAGATTAAGAATAATCACGATGCGTGCTTGTGTTCCGAGTGACAGACAGAATCAAGGATAGGGTCAAACATGAAATGATGTCGAAACAAGATATAGGCTGACACGAGATAGGTGCAAAATTTCGCACACACAATCTTTACCTTTGGATACAAAATCAAGCCATACAAAATGTGTGTACACCAAACAAAGAGACAGTCTGGCTTTGTATGGCTGGTTACACCTTATTTCTCCTCATCCTGTGCAGAAGGCCCGGGGTTGCGGTTGCCCACAAGCAGTGCATGGCTGTAATCCAGCAGAAAAAAAAAACAAAAAAACTTGGATCTCATCAGCGGATATTTCATTTGATACTGTGTTCCTGCAGAGTCAGCATCTTTCAGTGGCACTCCTCTGGCATCATTCGAACCAGTAATCACGCAAGGAAAGGTATCCTCTGGATACCAAAGAATTCGCTGATCTAGACCCAGTGCCATTTTCTCTTTTGTTCATCTGCTCACATCAAATTTTTTACCTGCTGTCACTGATATATTTCGAATACGTGACTCAACACTAGTATTGTGCCCTAGAGTTTCAAGCATGTTTTGGTCAAAACTTTACTGGAAAAGTCAACATTTTATTCTGAGTGAGTAGAAGTATTACAAAGTCGCGAACTTGCCATTCCTATCCGAAGTCCTTGAACGTACTAATCTTTCCCAGTAGTTGACCCATTTAGATACAAATGAACTTCTTGACCCTTCTCAGTGAGCTTGCCATAAACGTCACTGTACTTAGACGGCATTATTGCTAGTTGTAAACGATCTGTTACAGACAGCTGACAAACGTTGTGTATCGATTCTGTCACTGCTGGACTAGCCTGCTGCCTTTGACAGCATCGATCAGGTTTAATAACAAGATTGTCAACCTGGTTTGGTTGCACGAGGACTCCTCCATGAAAACTTTGTTCAGAGATGTCCTACCTGACGTGGTCATTAAGTTTTTGAAAGGGATAAACATTTTATCTGATCTAAGATTTAATGGCTAAAAGATATTTTAACGAAGTTTCTGGTACGTTTTTAGAAGATGTATTTTAAAGAGATGTGTGAAAGTTTTTTTTTTTTTTTTTAATGACTTGTGAATTGGTTTTAACGCGGTGACAGCCCTGATATGGCCCTTTGCGGTCGGCTGAGCTACAAGCAACATTACCTTAGATGACCTCTTCTCGGTTGGTTTACACCATATCTGAAAATCGTATTGAATGTGTTGTTATAAATGGTGTCAAATATGCAACGTAGAACTGAAATATGATTTATCAGAAGGTCCTGTGTTCGGGCTGGCGCATTTTATGACGAACACCTTGCTTTTCTTATCGTTGCGTCTGCCTCGCCGTATCATTTCTTTGCAGATGGCTCTCACGTCTATCCTTCTACCCCTTTCCGAAACTTTGTTGCCACATGTAATGGAACCGGTGCATGCATGGAGACTGTTGCAGAATGGATGAGTGCAAATATCTGGAAAATGAATGATGGCAAAACAGAACTTTCCAATGTGAAATTGAAATCTAGGCTTCAGAGACGAAAATTGAAACAGATGACTGCTTTCAACTCTGTAATAACTTTCTCTTCTTCTGTACAAAAAGCAAACAAACAAACAAACAACAAAGCAAGGCGTATTTCTGGACCAGTCCTTGAACTACACATGAACCACTTAAACAAACTTTTGTATTTCCACCTTAGAAGAACATCTAAAATTCGCCCTTATTTCTCTTATATCAGCAAAACAGAGTTCGTGTCCCCTCTTAAGGCTTGATGATGGCTTCTGTCTCGTGGCAGACTTTTCTGACAAAGTTATGTCCAGACTCTAACGAATGCATACTGCAAGACTCGTGCCCAGAAAGAATAAGAAATGTCGTTACAAAAACCCTCCGATCACAGGATGATCACACTTTCTCTCAAATCTGTTCGAAAAATTTAGTCACTGTCGACGTGCAACAACATCTTAAGGTGTACTTTTTTTAAAAGTATGTTTGAATTGCTGTACAGTCATTCTGGTGTGTGTGTTTTGTGTGTGTGTGTGTGTGTGTGTGTGTGTGTGTGTGTGTGTGTGTGTGTAAACCAGCACATGCAAACAACAATAAGAGATCATGTGTTCGGGAGGAATGAGAGGAAAAGGGACAAGCTGGATAGCGGAGGTGATGGGGGGTGGGGGGGATATGTGTAAGTAAATACTGCATTTGAGTTGTTTTGATGAACTATCCTATTTGATGACTATCCTGGAAATATGATATAAAATTGTGCTCACACTGTGTTCTCTCTCTCTCTCTCTCTCTCTCTCTCTCTCTCTCTCTCTCTCTCTCTCTCTCTCTCTTGTATTGTGTACGATTTTATTTTTCTTGAGTGAAGCTTTTTTTATGTTTTGAAGATATGTTTTTTAAAGCGCATGGAGTTTGCTTTCAACTTGTTTTTTACAGCACCACAGCCAATAAAGCATGATTAGTATTTACTTTCGTGTTGCAGTTACCTGGTTGAGAGACTGAGGGTCTGTCTCCCTAATGTTGACGTTGCCGCTAGATGGCTTCTGAACGAACTTGGTATCAGGACGAGCTGTTGCCCCCGGCATGAAGAGACATCGCACCTGCCCTATCGCACCTTCCCTATCGCACCTTAACTTTCAGGAGAGTTGTGTAGCCAATATAAGAGACTAATATACAGGTATCATCTTTAAAATTTTCCTGTCTCTACTTTAGTTTCTTCACTCAGGTGTTGGGGGATTTTTAACCAGAAGTATGAGACAATGAGTAACTTCTGATCAGTTGAAGGGAAATAATTCTTCAAAGCAATCAAATACTCAGGTAGTGCAATTGAATATTTGGAGACAGTTGAGACAAACATTAGGGTTAATGAGAGCTCATCTACCATAAACATATAGACATGCAATAGTGCTCATTAATCATTGTAACAGAATTTTACCAAGCGTGGCCATTAGGCTATCCTGTTCAAACCTAAACATAAATATGCACAGTGCGTATTCTCAAGACTTAGAAATTAGATACCAGTTACTTTTCGTTTGGGTCAGTCAGTGAAACTCAGCACATGAGCTCTGTGGCAGATACTGGGAACTTAGTTTTACACTTTGTGATTGTCTGTATCGTGTGGTGAATCTGTCAGTTTGCGCCAGTCCTGTCTTTTTATGAGAGTCAGGTCACAAAATAGTTCTGCTGTGTGTCTAAGTGACAGGTTGTCAGATGAACACGATAGCCAGTCAAATTCAGAATGTGAGAGGGTCTGAAATATTGAATTGGAACAGAGAAACATGGACGTGTTCCCAGACGCAGTGCGACATAAGTCGGTTTTGGATAAAACACGACTCCCATTCAAATCTCGGTTTTTTTCAGCCTTTAACACCAAGGAGTGAAGTCACATGGCCTGCTGTGTGAGTCATATATGCGAGAATAAGTAACACGTTCCAGAGAACGGGGACAAGGTGAGGACAATAATTTTTACATGCTGGGGAAGAATTACATTAGTCCGCAAAAATCACGTAAAACGCAGTCAAGAAGAAGCATGGGCTGTTGCAAAAATTGTATCTGTAATAGAAGATTGAGCGGGGAAGGCGGAGGGAGTTGTCAACTTGGGTAAAACCACGTTTCAATGATGTCACAGTTCGACATTGTTATCATCATTCACGTTGTTGGTCTCTGAGCTCATGCAGGTAGCAGTGACTTTAAAGTTAACAGTGTTGCCGTCATGTCCGCTTGGAACAAAGACGACGCATAGGGGAGGAGTTGGTTAAAGACTGCTATGGGCTTCCTGTTCTACAGTTCAGCTCAATGGCCATTTCACTCTAACTGTTGATGGAAAATGCGTAGGTCAGACATCGGCTGAGTTGTAGCCACGAGAGCCTCTCTTCAATTCTCTTATCTTATTTATATTTACCCACCAGCTTAAAATCATGCGCAGTGTGGTCTCAAAAATAAGCGGATGTGGTGTAGCGTATATATGGACTAGTCCGCACGCTGTGACACCTCCTTGATGAAAATAGAACTGAAACTGTTGATGGAACTGCTCAGATACGTGAAATCTTCAACAACATCGATCTCACTAAGCCCTTTGAATGTGTCTCTTTGTGCTGCCTGGCATCATGATTGTCGTCTTCTTGTCCTCTAACACACAGACCAAGCTCTCCTGCAACTGAACCGAATGTATTCACTAGTTCTTGCAGACACTGTGGACTATCTGACATCGCCGCGATGCTATGGGAGTAGTCAAGGGCCGGCAACCTGTGTCCTTCATACCCGTGTTTCTGCTTTCAGAACCCAGTCAGTTGCCACAGTGAAAAGGAACGGTAAAAACCCGAACGCACACCTGTGAGCACTGAAAACCAGCCACTGAAGCCGTCCTCGGTTCTTACATGGTAGCAGGTAGCAAGATGTGTGAGTTCATCAGCCTTGACGACCAGTTATTATTGTTGTTGTTGTTGTTGATGATGATGATGATGATGTGATGTTGTTCTTGTTGTGTTATATA
>JADBJO010000095.1:1064708-1092208 GCA_016801955.1 Conus betulinus | reverse complement strand
TGTCATGTTTTTGTTGGGGTTGGGGGTGGGTTAAACTGATTTGAGAAATGTGTTATTCACTTCCAACGAAATGAATTCATTAATGTCCTTTCTTTTTCTTGTGTTTTCTGATGCCTAGTTTCTCAGCACTTAACAACAGGTAAGGAAATACAAGCAGATATTCATGCACTTGCACTCGCTTCTATTGGACAGGTACGGACAGTTTTTATGTCCGAGCATGGCAGAGCCCTGACGTGGCCTTCGTGATCGGCAGGGCTATGTACACTATGGCATGACAGTAGAGCAGACAGGTGCAGATCACTGGTAACGGTTGTTGAACAATTCGCAGTAGGTGTATTTGAAAACATAGCCATATACCTAATATCAACTCCTTGCTATCAATGCTAACATTTGCTTTTATTACTTTTCTAACGGCATGTGCTGATTCATTTTTCCTAAATGGGAGCATGTGACTAGTCAGTACACATTCTATAAAGTAACTGGATACGGATGTTTTACTATTCCCTTATATGGTCCATCGAAGTTTTTTTTTTTTTTTCATCTGAAATTTGGAAGTCTTCGGAATTTGACAACAAAATTCTCAGACCTCTCTCTCTCTCTCTCTCTCTCTCTCTCTCTCTCTCTCTCTCTCTCTCTCTCTCTCTCTCTTATCTAAACTTTCTCCGTCTCATCTCGTCAAAACGTTTTCCGTTGCATGCGTACGTCATTGTACTATTTCTTTTCATATTATTCCGTACACATCTATTATACTCGTAAACAAAGAACTCTCTCTCTCTCTCTCTCTCTCTCTCTCTCTCTAAATCCTAGTAAGCGTTACTCTTTATTTGATTTCTTAACGGCCTTTGCTTTCAACAAAGTTTAAAACTTTGTCTCGTGTTTTCTGTCCCAAAGGCCCACTTCAAGGGGCCCTAGTGTGACTGTTCCAGACTGGAACAATTCCATTACTTGTTCTGCGCTCTGCGTTGAGAATGTCCGCATGTTATTTCCAACAGCTGAGTGTAGTGAAGGAACTTAAGCATGCACGCTTTGTTTTTGTTTTCTTTTAAACTGGGTCATCTCTGGGCTCTTCTGTATCGTTTTGATAGCCTAAAACTGTAACAAGTCAGAAAATGATTACATGCCGTAAAGTTTGATTATATCAATTTATGATACGTGTTTAGTATAGTCCCCACTCCATTTCCTGCGTTTCCTGCCTTCCGTTCCTACGTTAGCTGAACAAGACACTCAGATAAATACTTTATATACCAATGCAATAAGTGTGCTTGATTGCTGTTTGTGCAGATCAGTCGATTTTATTGCCAACTAAGTCCTAAGAAGGTGACGCGCTTTACCAAAACATTCCTTTATTCTGACCTGTTTGAGAGAGAGAGAGAGAGAGAGAGAGAGAGAGAGAGAGGAGAGACAGACAGAGACAGAGAGAGAGAGAGGTACATATGGAAAAATCAGTAGGGAATGGGGGAGGAAGTGGGGGAGGGCGCTGTGAAAGAATTCAGCCGGACGAAAGAGATTGTTTTCCCAAACTTTAACTTTCTTCACCAGCACGTTCAATATTTTTCAGTTGTCTTTCTTTGCGTGCTTCGCAGCTTTCAAGACACCATCCCCGCCCCACCTCCTTCATCCTCGCCTCTCCCCCTTTCCTGTAAACCCCTGCAGACACCTCCCATCCCTTTCCTTATCACCTCTGCCCTTCCCTCCCCCCCCACAACTTCCTCCCTCACTCTTCCCCCACACTTCCTCTCTTAACTGTGTCTTTTCTTTTAAGGCTTTGCCCACACGGATCGTTTCAGCCGTACGTTTTTAGACTCCTCTGTCTGTCTGGATGAAAAAAAAAATGTTTTCTAAAATATCCCAAATTACTACTACTGTAGCCAAATAGAACAACCTAGAAACTGAAAAGCACCAGATTTTTTTCTTTTTGTTAATCGAGAATTGCTTTACAAGACTTCTCGGTTCATGATAAGAGAATGAGAATTCTAACTTTTTCATTTACAAATCAGAGGCCTTACTATCTATAGGATGTAAAAGAAAGATAATTGTTGTACATAATTAGGAATAAACAAAAAAAAACAAACGCTTGACCTGTAGCCCTTAAAGACAGCGTTTGCCTTGTTCCAACGAAGACTGAATGCGTAGTAAACTGAAAGAAGCCGATTCAAACACACACACACACACACACACACACACACACACACACACACACACACACACACACACACACACGCACGCACGCAGAAACACACGCACGCATATTCTCTCTCTCTCTCTCTCTCTCTCTCTCTCTCTCTCTCTCTCTCTCTCTCTCTCTCTCTCTCAGTGAATAGAGAGAGACAGAGAGAAAAACACACACACAGACAGACAGACAGACAGACAGAGACAGAGATATAGGGTGGACAGAGACACACACACACACACACAGACACACACACACAGAGAGATAGAGATATAGGGAGGCACAGACAGAGAGGCAGAAAGTCTGATGTTTTATTGACTTAAGGTAAAAAAAAAAAAAAAAAAAAAACATTAAGCTGATGGGATTGTACATGATGTCGATGTCTTCTCAAACGGAAACAATAAAAGTGTATGTTGGAACGAAATGTTACCGAGTGTGAAGAATCAAAGACGCAATTTTGGAAGCAGTGAAATCTATCATGACAAACATTCAAACGCCTACACAGCCATCCAAAGAAAGTGCGCACTTCTATTCTAAGCTGTAAGTCCCATCCTCCGAATCGATTAACTTCAAAAAGGAGAGGAGAGAGAGAAAGAGAGAGAGAGAGAGGGGGGGGGGGGGGGAGGGGGAGGAGGGAGAGAGCTTACTGTCAGTAACCAATCAAAAACAGCCATCCATGATTTTTGGCCCAAATGTACTTAATATATAACAGACAACTGTGTTACTCTTTCACTACATCTTATTCAAAGAAACCAGTATGAGAACACATCCCTTGCTTTAGTGCTTCCGGGAACTGCTCAAATCATCAAAGACAGAGCACAAGTCTAGTACCTTTGTCCGCATCAGCATAGAGAACTTTGTTAGTGCATAGAAGTGTAGAGGAGAAAACTGATGGGGTTTGGCCATGTGTCACTACACAACACCCTTGGCACAAACCCTTATGCAATACACTGTGGAGGGTAGGAGAAAAAGAGGTGGACAGTGGAAAACCTGGCCTGACAACATCAAAGGCATCAAAGACCTTCGAGGTATAGAAGACTGACCAAGAAAAAGACACCATCCTGCTTTTCCTGTATACCTTCTTGAATAGCACGGGACCAAAGGAAACTGAACTTCCCTATAAAGAAAGAAAGAAAGAAAGAAAGAAAAACAACCTAGGTGGGCATGTTAATTTTACACAAAAAAAGGGAGAAGGGAATGAGGAGGTGGGAGGGAAACCATGAATTTGGGAGAGAAAGTGAAGGGGGGAAAGTGAAGATAAAGTTTACGTCAGCATGATAGACACGAGAAACACGCCACTCTCGGTTTTTGCCCGTTGTCAAGGAAAGCAAAACAAGTCATCGGTTTAAATGTCTTCCACAGTTACGTGTTTCGCCGGAGGAGTGTTCTTCACACAGTTACTTCGGTGTACTTCGCGAACCGGCCTTGTCAGCTCTGAGGCCATGGTCCCGAAGACCCAGTGGAGATGGACGGGCCATGTGACCAACATGCCTTGAGAAGCACTGTACGGGATACGTCGCTCAGGACCGTTAATGGAGGAAGGCAGGACGCCGATGACAGTGATACAAGGACCGTCACTAGGTGAAATTGAGGTCTTCTCCACTAAATCGGAAGGGAGATAACATAACTGGACGAATCATGGAGCCTGACATTTACAATAATATTTGTAAAGAAAAGAGTCCGAAATAGGAGAAAAAACGACAAAGATGACGTTCAAACAATCCGGAATCTACGTCAGCTGCTTTCCTTCAAATTCCACATCCTCGTCAATATGAGAAAGATAGATATTGTCCTGAAATGCCAGAGGTCGAAGTGACAGTCTTTCCGAAATATGTACATTCACTACTTTTTGTCCCCATGTATCGAAAAATTGTAGAGTCTTCTAATTGTTAGGAAGACCCATCGGCTATTTTTACTCCCCTTTATCAAAGACAATCTGAAGTACGGAAGTATTCCCTCCACAAGAGCATGAATTCTGCGCGATGCAGAGAATGATGAGTCCCAACAGAGAGGGCCTTCACCTCACCAACGATGACTGATTAGGGATTGACATCTTCAGATCGATAGTCCAATGATGACGAAGACAACAACAACGACAACAACGACGATGTATATTGATATAATGAAGACCTGGTCTTTTGGGATGATGAATCCCCGCTCGTGTGTGTGTGTGTGTGTGTGTGTGTGTGTGTGTGTGTGTGTGTGTGTGTGTGTGTGTGTGTGTGTGTGTGTGTGTGTGTGTGTGTGTGTGTGTGTGTGTGTGTGTGTGTGCGTGCGTGCGTGTGTGTGTGTGTGTGTGTGTGTGTGTGTGTGTGTGTGTGTGTGTGTGTGTGTGTGTGTGTGAGTGCGTATGCGCGCGCGCGCGTGCGTGTGTGTGTATTAATTTTGTGTTTGTGTGTGTGTGTGTGTGTGTGTGTGTGTGTGTGTGTGTGTGTGTGTGTGTGTGTGTGTGTGTGTGTGTGTGTGCGTGCGTGTGCGCGTGTGTGTGTGTGTGTGTGTGTGTGTGTGTGTGTGTGTGTGTGTGTGTGTGTGTGTGTGTGTGTGTGTGTGTGTGTGTGTGTGTGTGTGTGTGTGTGTGTGTGTGTGAGTGTGTGTGTGAGTGTGTGTGAGTGACAGATAAGAGAGAGAGAGAGAGAGAGAGAGAGAGAGGTGGGGAGATACTGTCTTTTGTCTCCGATTCAAACTGATTTAATATCTGCAACTCACATCTAGAGTTGTGTTTAGCTAGAATGGGGTAAACATTCTAAGAGAGAATGGTGTGTGTGTGTGTGTGTGTGTGTGTGTGTGTGTGTGTGTGTGTGTGTGTGTGTGTGTGTGTGCACGCGCGCGCACGCGCGTGCGCGCGTGTGTGTGTGTGTGTGTGTGTGTGTGTGTAAGGAAGGTGAGGAGATACCCTAAAACTACCAGAATGAGAATAAAGTTTAACAGCGGGATATTGCCTATTCTTATTGATCGCCATGGATTCGAACAGGGAATCTTTTGAACACAATCTCTGTGTTCTACCCTACTTATCTGTTCAGTTGTCCAGTACATGTCCTTGTCTGTCATTAATACCTCTGTCTGTCTGTCTGTCTGTCTCTCTCTCTCTCTCTCTCTCTCTCTCTCAGATTATATCTCCTGCCGAAACTCATAGTCTCCTTGACCGAATCGAAATTTTCTTTTCTCTCTCTCTCTCTCTCTCTCTCTCTCTCTCTCTCTCTCTCTCTCTCTCTCTCTCTCTCTCTCTCTCTCAGGGACAGATTGGAAAAAAATATGCTCTGCTGAAAATCTTAGTCCTTGACCGAATCGAAATTTTCTGATCACTCTCTCTCTCTCTCTCTCTCTCTCTCTCTCTCTCTCTCTCTCTCTCTCTCTCTCTCTCTCTCTCTCTCTCTCTCCCAACCGACCGAGAAAGACTAGTTGACCGTTCTGATCGATGACCAGTGTGTGGCGCTGGTCAGCGCACCGCCCGATCAGGTCACAGAGCTGACCCCGGCGCTAATTTAGCTCTGTGCTGCCCGTTGTCTCCATGGTCCAAACAGATCGGCCCCACAGGGACGGTCACTCCTCACTCTGGACCTTCTCGCCTTACCTCCCCTTATCGTCACATGACTTGGACAATCTTCTTCCGGGACAGGTCTCTGTTGCTTGAGGGAAGGGTCGAGATGGGCTTGGTGGGTGGGTGGTGGAGGTGGTCGCGATGGCTGTTCAGGAATGAGAGATGGGGGAAGGGGTGTGTTGTACCAGTCAGCCATGTATTGAAGTGTGGTTTGGGTTTTGAAACCGGAAAGGAATGAAAGAGAAAGGAATAATAAACGTGAGGACAGAAAACCACCGCGCACATAATTTATACTCATACAGTTGAGTCCACACACACACACACTCTCTCTCTCTCTCTCTCTCTCTCTCTCTCTCTCTCTCTCTCTTTCGCTCGCTCGCTCGCTCGCTCTCTCTCGCTCCCCCCTCTCTCTCTCCCTTTGTTTCTCTCTCTTTCTGTCACACACACACATACATACAGAGAGAGAGAGAGAGAGAGAGAGAGAGAGAGAGAGAGAGAGAGAGAGAGAGAGAGAGAGAGAGAGAACAGACAGGCAGATAGGCAGATAGGCAGGCAGACTGACAGACACACAGAGAGACGTAGAGAAATACACAGAGAGCGACAGAATATAAAACAAAAACGTATCCATCTAGTTTTCTTTTGTTTGTTTGATAATGACTACTTTCACATAAAATGAGAGAGAGAGAGAGAGAGAGAGAGAGAGAGAGAGAGAGAGAGAGAGACAGAGACAGAGAGAGACAGAGAGAGAGACAGAGGGAGGAGGGAGGGAGGGGAGGAGTGTGTGCGAGAGAGAGAGAAAGAGTGAGAGACAGACAGGCAGACAGACAGACAGATAAACAGACAGGTAGACAGAGAGGTGGACGGAGCGGATCGGAAGAGGGTCATTAAGAGAGAAGCAAAACTAGAAAAGAACGTGGAAATCTCTCTCTCTCTCTCTCTCTCTCTCTCTCTCTCTCTCTCTCTCTCTCTCTCTCTCTCTCTGTACATTTAGGATCACTTATTTTCCAGTATGGCTTAAAAGAAAAGCAAGTAAAAGGAAACCCTTTCTCAGTGACAATCAACCTATTATTCCCGGAGCTTTCCAGACGTCATTATTTCATCGTTGCTTGTGAATTGATGGCCGCTACAGACGTAACGATTATTGTTAATGGAGATGTTGATGAGAACGACGGCAACGACGAAGATAATGACAATGAGTGGTGACAATGACGATAGTGATGATGATGGTGGTAACGCTGCTGCTGCTTCTGCTGATGATGATCGTGATGATGATGAAGACGTTGATGATGATAATTATTATGGTATGATGGTTACGTGATGACGATGATGATGACGATGACCGAAAGAAAAAGAAAAAGAAACGCGCTTCGTGCATAACTCTGCCAACTTCTAATGCTGATGGGTCTTTCCACAGCAACATTGAAATTAAGTAAAAAGTAATACTCAGCGAAAGAACGTGAAGGGTTACGGCAAGAAAAGAGACAGAAGGGGGACGGGAAGGGTAGTGGAACGGAGATGGAAGGTGGGGCTTGGGGTACATGGACGGTGGGGAAAAGGGGTTGAAAAGGAGAAGGGGAGGGCCATTGTCAGAAGCCTTCTTCCTCTTCAATACTCTAATGAGTTTACAGGCATGTATGTGGTCAATCAAAATGAATAGATAGACTAACAAATAGTTAAACTGCTTGATGGACAGATCGATAGATTTAGTTTCATGGGTAGGAAACCACACACACACACACACACACACACACACACACACACACACACACACACACACACACACATTAACAGACAGATGGATAGATAAACAGACGTTTGGATAAAGAGACTGACAGAGAGATATAGTAGACAGGTAGACAGACAAGCAGGTAGACAGACAGACAGATGGATAGGTAGGTAGATAGACAAACAGACTAATAGATAAGCAGCGGATAGATAGATATATAGATAGATAGATAGATAGATAGATAGATAGATAGATAGATAGATAGATAGAGACAGACAGACAGATAGATAGATAGATGAGACTCCCAACGGAGCATATAAAGTAAACAAAGGGAAATAAATATGTCCTTGATGAAATAAAGACATGAGAAAACGAAAAGGGTAGGAATACTGTATTAGATTTGAAGTGCAATCTTTGATTCTTTTCCCTAGGGGCTGACTCTGCCTTTTGTATCAAGAAAAATAGTTCCTTTTCACACTTTATTACACAAAAATCATGACCGAACAAAACACATGACAATTCATATGCGCATAGTATTTGAGGATCTGTTTAAAATCACATTTCTTCCACAACAGGCAGTAGTAAATATAATGCACAATTGTATGTAAAGGCTGTTTGAGTGAGACCAGGACTCAGTGTGTCATGCCTATGCCACTGTGAATATATGTTTATGAACTAATGCGTTCTTGTATGGGCTTAAGTCATGACGTAATTTTGTGAAGCACCATGAGTAAGCGCCTATAACGCGCGCTAAAATATTGCTAGACATTATTAGCATATTACCTATTTAAAGTATAACTGGCTCATGCGTATTTTGTTCCCATGACTGACCAACTGACAATGTTAGCTTACATGTTATAAGTGATGTCAGTTTTCGATCTAAACGGTAGGATTTGCCGGGAATTTTGTTTTGTGGAGAGGGGGGCGGGAGGATAACGGCGTGGATAGGTGGGGGTGGGTGGGGGTGGATGGGTTGGAGCCTAAGGGATGTAGAGGGGGCGTTCAGGAAGTGACGGGACGGAAGGGGAGGTATAGAGGACTGCTCGTTCACATTGTACTCTTAATTATCAGTAAATGAGGTGAAAAGGCATGTCTATAGCCAGTTACCTTTTCAAGCTTTTACCTGAGGGAAATTTTCGACCTGCTACTGCTGGTCTTCATCAGCCAATGGGCCTAGACTGACTGGTAGTTGTGGTGAGTGTTGGTGTCCTCTCAGTTGTCATCTCTGGTGGAGTGATTGTGTTCAGCACACACTTGTAAATAGAGGGGGGGGGGGGGGGGGGGGGGGGGGGGGGGGGGGGGGGGGGTATGGTGGGTTGTTGTTGTCAGATGTTCATAATATGCAGAAGTTTGGGTAGTGTGCTCATTTAGCCTTGTTTTCAAAGGCCGACCAGTTTCGCCTATATAGTCCTCACTGCACTCCTCATATTGAATGTGAAATACCGCACCACCATGTTTATTTCATTTCAAATGACATTTTCACATTTCATCCTTTCTGATGAAGAGTGCCCTGCATTCACTTTGGAACAATGATTGCCTAAACTGTCTTATTGGGCACACAACGGAGACTATGATGTATTTGGACAGGTTCTGTTTGTTTGTTTCAAAGACCTGTCATTGCTGAAACAAGATAGTCTGTTTTACTTACTGTCCTTTATGTGTCTGTATCTGATTAGCTATACATGATCTCTTCTAGTTTCACCTTGCAATAACTGACAAGATATATGTTATACGTGCTTAGTCACGAGTCTGTTGATATAATGAAATCAATTCCACCGCACGACTGAAATAAAATGAACATATCATATTAGCAGAGCATAAATCACTACTTCCTGTAATGTTTACAAAAATATAGTTTAACATATGTGGTATACACAACAGATTAATAGGCAATAATTTTAACTTTCTGAGAAAGTGTCGATTAATTATTTTATGAAAATGCAACCAGAATATTCGTTCAAAGATCACGGCCTTTACAATTCGGTGACAATGTCGTATGAGGGGTACATACATTTTCTTATCACTGCTAACGGTTTTCCAAGTTGTCTGTGCTGACATTAAAAATGGCTGCACAAAATACCAACGTTCAAGTTAACCACAGCGCGCGCACAAACAAACATACACACACGTACGCACGCACGCACGCACACACACACACACACACACACCACACACACACACACACACACACACACACACACACACACACACACACACACACACACACACACACACACACACACACACACACACACACACACACGCACACACACACACTCTCTCTCTCTCTCTCTCTCTCTCTCTCTCTCTCACTCTTTCTCTTTCTCCCCCCCTCTCCTTCTGTCTCTAAAGCATACACACACACACACACACACACACACACACACACACACACACACACACGCACGCACGCACGCACGCACGCACGCACGCGCACGCACGCACGCACGCACACACGCACACACACACACACACACACACACACACACACACACACACACACACACACACACATACACACTTATGCGCGTGAATGTGTTCGTGAAATGTATGTGCTATCATGTCAATAATATGCAGTACAGAAAATTTTGATTCTTTTGAAATAAATTTTGAATTTGAGGACTGGCCTTACATTTTCTCCTTAAAAAAACAAAACAAGATTTTTTCCTCAACCTCCATTCATCCCTTCACAATAAAAAAAGAAGAAAAAGGAAAACAGGAGAAAGAAAAACAGAGAGAAACAAGATACAAAGCATATAAACGTACTCCCAATTTATCCTGAATACGCGTGAGATATTCCATAAAGAGGAAAAACCGTCTTGGGCTGGTGTAACCATTAGTAATGGCTATACTGGTAAACATCGGCCATCATCTGTGACCAATAATGAACATACTTACAAATTCAGAAAGATCGGCCAAGAACTTTCCGAGATTTTCCATAAAGAAGAAAAACCGTTATGGGCCGTTAGTAACGGCTATAACGGTAAACTTAAATATCGGGCATCTCTGTGACCCATAATGAACATACCTACAAATTTTCAGAAAGATCGGCCACTTATTTTTTGAGATATTCCATATAAAAGAAAAACCGTTATGGGTCGTTATAGTAATTAGTAACGGTTATAACGGTAAACTAAAACATCGGGCATCATCCGTGACCCATAATGAACATACCTACAAATTTTCAGAAAGATCGGCCAAGTACTTTCTGAGACATTCCATAAAAAGAAAAACCGTTATGGGCCATTATAGCCGTTAGTAACGGCTATAACGGTAAACTAAAACATCGGGTATCATTCGTCACCCGTAATGAACATACCTACAAATTTTCAGAAAGATCGACATAGTGCTTTCTGAGATATTCCTAAAAGAAGAAAAAAACCGTTACAGGCCGTTACGTCCGTTAGTAACGGATATAACGGCAAGCTAAAACATCGGGCATTATTCGTGCCCCATAGTGAACAAACCTACACATTTTCAGAAAGATCGGCCGCGTACTTTCTGAGATATTCTATAAAGAAGAAAAACCTTTACAGGCCCTAACAGCCGTTAGTAACGGCTATAACGGGGTAAACTAAAATATCGGGCATCATCCGTGACCCATAATGAACAAACTTGCTAATTGTCATAAAGATCGGCCAAGTACTTTCTGAGATATTCTATAAAGAAGAAAACCCGTTACAGGCCGTTACAACCGTTTAGTAACGGCTATAACGGTAAACTAAACATCAGGGCATTATTCGTGATTCATAATGAACATACCTACAAATTGTCAGAAAGATCGGCCAAGTACTTTTTGAGATATTCTATAAAGAAGAAAACCCGTTACAGGCCGTTACAGCCGTTAGTAACGACTGTAACGGTAAACTATATCGGGCATCATCCGTGTCCCATAATCAACATGCCTACACATTTTCAGAAAGATCGGTCCAGTAGTTTTGTCTGAAGCGAGTGGAACACATTTTGACCACGGACGAACGGACAGACACACGGTCACACAGACACACAGACAGCATTTCTTCGTTCCTATTCTAAATTACTCCATGTTCTGTAAGAACTGGGATTACAAAAAGCGTACTTTTTAAAGATATATACAATTCGTCACCAATAATTTCTCACACACGTCATTCAATTTAACAGTATTCCATAAAAACCTGCAGCTTGTCCCCAGTAGCGTTTATGTTACTCATTGCATACACACACACACACACACACACACACACACACACACACACACACACACACACACGCACGCACGCACGCACGCACGCACACACACACATACGCGCGCGCGCGATTTTCTTCTTCTTTTCTTCTACTCTTCTACTACTACTACTACTACTATTACTACTACTTCTTCTTCTCTTCCTCTTTCTCTCCTCCTCCTCTCCTCCTTCTTCTTCCTCTTCTTCTTCTTCTTCTTCTCCTTGTTTCATTCTTCTTCTTCTTCTTCTTCCAAGAACTCGAAAAGTCACAAAAACGGTTTCGTGTGCTAAGCACATCTACGTGCCCCCGTGTGTGACAAACGGCAACTGTCTGCCGGAGCCCGTTTTCGTTTTGGAAACGAAAGTGACACGTGACAAGCCGGCCTCCATCTCGCCCCGCTAAGGGAGAGAAGTTTAGGCACAATTCAATTCCGCCCTCAAATTGAAGACATTAATTTTGGATTCCCCATTGTCTCCCCCGTTAAATCAATAGCCATTTTACAACCCTCAGTGGGCCGATTTCTGCGATGTGCTTTCTTTGCCGGTCTCGTCTGCCTTCCATGTTGGACTATTTTTCAACGTCAAAAAACATTTCCCAAGTTTCAAAGAGGTTGTCTCGAGAGTGGCTCCCTTTTCTCTTTTCCTCCTTGGTCTATTCTTTATTTTGTGTGTGTGTGTGTGTGTGGAGAAACAGCTAGGGTAGCGGGAGTTAAAGGCGGGAAGTGTGGGGGATGGAGGGGGGTAGGTAAAAGGGGGCCTGTTTGTCTTTTCGTTTCGTCGTTTCAGTCTTTTTGCGTTTAGTCTGCGTTTTGGGTTATTCGTCTGCGTTCCGTAAGAATGTGTGTTGTTCGTGTGTGTGTGTGTGTGTGTGTGTGTGTGTGTGTGTGTGTGTGTGTGTGTGTGTGTGTGTGTGTGTGTGTGTGTTTCTCTGTTTCTCAAATTAAGGTCTGTTCACTGAAAATTATATTAGAGAAGACCACAAATGCATGCGAGTAATGTGTGCACTGTGTGCGAAGTGTCATGCGCATGACAGCATGCGTGCATGCATGGGTATGTATGCGTGCTTGTGAAGATGTGTCTGTTTGTGTGTGTGTCTATGTCAGAGAGAGAGAGAGAGAGAGAGAGAGAGAGAGAGAGAGAGAGAGAGACAGACAGACAGACACAGAGGGAGAGAGGGAGACAGAGAGAGAGAATGTGCGCATTTTTGTTCATACATGTTCAACGACAAAAAGGTAATAAAAACCAAACAATCAGCGTTGCCAATGAGAAATGTGAAAAGTAAATGAGGTAAACCGACAACGGGCACATATTTGAACACCGAATCAATCTAAACACTAGGAAATCATTCGCCATCTCACCTTCGAAAGAAGTAGCATTCGGATCCATATGAAAAATCGAATTCCATGAATATTACTTTTTTTCCGAGACAATGATATATGATATGGATGGGCATAATAATCCTATGGTCTCGTCTCCCATGCCATGTCAGCAGCATTATCTCCATGCCGTTCATCAGGGCTCCTCAAACTAAGCCACGAACAGCTTTGTCGTATGGCAGACCCGGCATCTATAATAGACAGGGAGCCATAAATATCAAGTCGTCAGCACGCGACCCACCAGACGAGACACTGCGCTGTATTTTTGCGGACTCTCTCCGGTGGAGTTCGTTGTGACTTTTTTTTTCAAAAGCAAAACATACCGGAAGCTGCCCACCAAATCCGATACCGACGATAATTACTGCTTAATATGGGAGTCTAGAGAGCGCCACCACAGCTCTCCAACGACAGTCCCTTGAACATGTCGATGACGACGATATCATCAAGATATCACCAAGGGCGCAGACGTGGAGAGGAAATAAAAATTGAGTTCACCACATGAAGGAGGCATGAAGGGCCATAAACTTTTTTTTATGCTGGCCAGTGAGGGTGAAGATGATATGTCAACTTCCATTCTCATCAGAGACTGCATGACGGGTCTGTATGTTACGCTTTTTCCATAATGCGTCTTGGTGTCAAAAGGGATTCACAGACACAGATACCTGCGATGTTATTCATGAAATATGAACGACACTTTCAGAGACACCTCCGTTAAGTGGATTAAATTCCACTGTGTGGTTTGAGTATGTCCATCTGAATCCATACCACACTCACCCCGGGGCGGCATCTGGCCGCGATCGAATAGTCCCGGAAATAATCCTCAGATGGGAATTGAACCTTCGACTTGCCAACTTGCTCGTATCGACGGTAACCACTGCACCACGGCGGCAAGTAACAGGGATAACGTTAATCCCACATGTAATTCGTCTGCTTTTCTCGCCGGATTTGGTTATTGAAATATTTATTTGAGTCTGTACATCAGAATTGTTATCTTTGTACTTGAATGATCCCTTGTTTCATCGTACAATTAACTGTGATCTTTGAAAAGTTTTTATACATTGTTAACATTCCTCCTAAATGAACTAGGCGTTGTATTAATTCTGTTGATAGATTTTCGGTTTTTTTTCTCTCCAGCTGGCAATCTTTCTCTTCTACATTAAACAAGTTTGAATACTGGTGTATTCTTCTGTATTTTTTCAAACCTGTGTAGCAGTTCAATATACCCATCCACTTTCCAAAACTTTCAATGTGAGACGGAATGCGGCAAAAAAAATTTGTATTTGTTCTGCATTTCTTCTTCTTCGTCTACGAAATGAGTTTAACACCTAATTTCTGTTAAAGGGTAAGAATCCCTTTTATATCCTGGAAGTTTTGCATCTGCTTGTAATTACCGATTTTAAATCAACAAAGATAAAAACCCTGAATAACACAAGGGATAGATTAAGTGAATATTGTTAAGCCCGTCAAGGTGCAGGGGGCTCGTATGTACATGAGCGCATACGAATGTGATAAGATTTCTTTTACATTTACAGTAAGATCATCATCTAAAACAACACTGTATGTACATGTTTGTTTTAGATACATGGGACAAATGTGGGAATGACATAATACTAAAGCAAGCAGAGCAGGACCCCTATTAGTGCATGACTTGAAAAATTAATATCGCAGAGAGCAGAACAGAACTCTCTTACAAGCTTGAATAGAACTTTTTGTGTGTATCACTTCAAAAGTTTAGAGTATATCATCAGAGAGAGAGAGAGAGAGAGAGAGAGAGAGAGGGGGGGGGGGGGGGGGCAGAGAACATAATTATTGACTATCCCCCTCCAATATAGCCATAATGGACAATGAGCTGGTTGTTAATAATAAAGCACAATGTTGGACGCATTTAGGAGTGTGTACTTATTTCGTAAAAATATTGCCTCTATATATGTTCAAGAATCTGTTAAATATGTGCGCTGTGTATGTAATCTGTGCTTGTACATGAATGTTGAGAGAAAAGTGTATTTGTTTGCCATGTACATATACATGTTTAAACTTCTTCTGTGAATTCGAAAAATTATTGATAAAGCTCCGCCAAAAAACTTAAACAAACGAATCACAAGACAAAACGCGATGCGTTTCGACCTCTTACGTCTTCTTCAGGCAAGATACACAACACTCTAGACAACGAAAATGAACGAGAAATCACTTATCTCCATCCAATTCGGCGCAACATGGGCGTTAGATGCCTGAAGAAGACCTAAGAGGTCGAAACGCGTTGTGTTTTGTCTTATTAACAATTTTTCAAATTTGTGTAGATTTCCACCTTCAGTCGCCCCAGTTTGCATCTAGATCTTCTTCTGTGAGTTGCAATAATGCTACGTCTATATTTTCTCAGTAAAATGCAAATGAAAAGTAGTTGAAAATTAGGGACAGTGACAACGGTCATAGAAAAGAACGAAGTCATTCTGAGATTTAAACATCTGTTTTGAAGGTACAATATTATCGATTTCTGAGTTGTGCTGATGTTTTCATAGCCCATTTCGATGTAACTCATCAAATAATTTTCTTTGGTTATTGAGTGCTCTTGCTGATATTACTCTGGTTGTTGTTCTTATCATCATAACCGAGGAAACGGAAGAGTGACGAGGGTAAAGAAGCAAATTAGGAATTTCAAATAATTCTTTCTTTGTCTGTGAATGCCATCGTCATGATTATCACGACCACACCAACTCCTTCTCTTCCCCCTTTTCCTTGACATTATTCATCACTTTGAAAACTACGTAAGCATGATATGTATCCACATAATGACTTTCTGATGGGCGCCGTTTGAGTGCTGAGTGGATGAATATTTTTTGTCGGCGGACGTGAACATATTTCCAAAAGAACGCACGGTATTCGTTTTGGAATAATTTTCGCGTTACATTACCGTTGATCGTTTCAACAGTGTTTAGATTCGCATCATTGATCCTTTCTTTATTTGCGGGATGAAACACACATGGAATGTAAATGGGACAATCAATGTATTTTTAGTTTCACCATTTCACACCAAAGATTTGTTTTTTTCCTTTTTCTGTTTTTTTTGTTTTGGCCCCCCCCCCCCCCCCCACCCCCCCCCCCCCCACCCCCCCCCCCCCCCCCCCCCCCCCCCCCCCCCCCCCCCCCCCCCCCCCCCACCACCCCCCCCCCCCCCCCCCCACCCCCCGCCCCCCCCCACCCCCCCCCCCCCCCCCCCCCCCCCCCCCCCCCCCACCCCCCCCCCCCCCCCCCCCCCCCCCCCCCCCCCCCCCACCCCCCCCCCCCCCCCCCCCCCCCCCCCCCCCCCCACCCCCCCCCCCCCCCCCCCCCCCCCCCCCCCCCCCCACCCCCACCCCCCCCCCCCCCCCCCCCCCCCCCCCCCCCCCCCCCCCCCCCCCCCCCCCCCCCACCCCCCCCCCCCCCCCCCACCCCCCCCCCCCCCCCCCCCCCCCCCCCCCCCCCCCCCCCCCCCTCCCCCCCCCACCCCCCCCCCCCACCCCCCCCCCACCACCCCCCCCCCCCCCCACCCCCCCCCCACCCCCCCCCCCCCCCCCCCCCCCCCCCCCCCCCCCTCCCCTTCCTTCCCCCCCCCTCCCCCCCCCCCCCCCCCCCCCACCCCCCCCCCCCCCCCCCCCCCCCCCCCCCCCTTTTTTCCCCCCCCCCCCCCCCCCCCCCCCCCCCCCCCCCCCCCACCCCCCCCCCCCCCCACCCCCCCCCCCCCCCCACCCCCCCCCCCCCCCCCCCCCCCCCCCCCCCCCCCCCCCCCCCCCCCCCCCCCCCCCCCCCCCCCCCCCCCCCCCCCCCCCCCACCCCCCCCCCCCTCTCCCCCCCCCCCCCCCCCCCCCCCCCCCCCCCCCCCCCCCCCCCCCCCCCCCCCCCCCCCCCCCCCCCCCCCCCCCACCCCCCCCCCCCCCCCCCCCCCCCCCCCCCCCCCCCCCCCCCCCCCCCCCCCCCCCCCCCCCCCCCCCCCCCCCCCCCCCCCTGTTTCTTCCATTCTCTTTTTCGTTCCTACCTTCAATTCCGAATGTTTATAACGTTTCTTTTTATCTTGCGCACACGCTGTTGTGTGTGTTTGTCCAATTTGTTTGAACATATGAAGAATGTGATGTGGTTTTTGTGTGCGGTTTTTTTTTCTTTTTCAAAGAACACTTGAAACCACAAAAGGGCTCGACTACAACAAAAAAAACACAACATTTTTCTTTTTTTTTTTTGTAGCACACAATTGTTTGTGGATAACGTTTTCTTTTCTCTCTAACTCTGAACACAGAATCCAACATTCCTCTGCTGTAGTTCCACTCAGGAAATACGATCGTCAAAACATCAAGAGCTGGAAGGTACGCAAGTGTACGGCACCCGAACTTTGACGGTACCTATTTTTGTCAGGGTATTTTGCAGAGGAGAGCCAAGAAACGCCACACACCCAACAACAAAAAGATGGAAAGTCTTCGCTATGGCATTTAGATGCCACCAGGGCTTTGTTTTCCGCCTCAAAGCAGAAATTGGAGGCTTTGTGGGGGAGGGTCGCGACGGGCCGGGAAGGGAGGTGTGTGTGTGTGGAGGGGGGGGGGGGGGGGGGGGGGGGGGGGGGCATGAATAGATAAGTCGGGGAAAACAGGGTCTCGCAGAAAACATATGAACAAAAGGTATCTTTTTCTGTTTTTGAAAGAAGGATTAGAACACTGAACCGAAGGTCAGCTGGTTCGTGAAAATAATCGGTGTCTTGATATGGAATCGACTCTCCGAGAGACTGGAGGGAAATGTTTGGGTGTGAAGAAAGAAAAAAATGATGAATGTTTTCCCATCCCTGTCTCTGTTTCTGCTCTTCCTTTTCTTCTGTCTCTTTAAAACCTCTGATGCCACCCTCCTCTTTTTCCCTCTCTAGCACAAACACACAAGTATACACACACACACACACACACACACACACACACACACACACACACACACACATGGTTATACTTCGCACGCACTTGCGCATGCATACACGCACGTATGTATGGGCAACCACCACTCCCTCCCTCTCTCAAACTCTCTCTCTCTCTCAAAACTTCTCTCTCTCTCTCTCTCTCACACACACACACACACACACACACACACACACACACACACACATACACACACACACACACACACACACACACACACACACACACACACACACACACACACACACACACACGCGCGCGCGCGCTTATTATCCCACTGGTGGAAGGAACTTTCACTGGCCGTCATTTAAAGAACAAAAATGGAGGAAATATTGAAAAAAGTCTGTCCTGGTATCAAAATAGTATCTGTCATCGTGTGAACATATTAAAAAGAAAACTTCCAAGTATACATGTAAAAGGCCCGTCCTGAGACACATGACAGAGATTTCCTATCATAACCATATGTAGTTATTAATATTTCAAATCCGCGAAAAAAAAAAAAAAAATTTATGAAATCCGTTCTGGTATAAATGTAATAGATCCACCCTGGTATACAACTATAACATTTCTCCTGGCATATGTCATTTAAAAAAAAATCCATCATGGTATAAACATGTAAATTCCTTCGGCTCAATACATATATTCCGTCAAAACTTAAACGTGTCAAATCTGTCCAGGTATCAATATACACAAAATTATGCAAGTAATAGATACCTGAAATTCGTCCTGCTGTGTAATCACTATAAAAAGAACAAAATTCGCCGAAACCAGATAGATTCCCTGGACAGGTGAAATACAGTGTTAACTATCTATTTACTGCAAGGAAGTATACAAAATTGGGTCAGCCAGGAGGCCAACATGTATGTGTGGTGAATATTCTGCCCCCCCCCCCCCCCCCATCCCCCCCCCACGCAGGAGTACACACATACTGCTCAAAACAATTTAAGAGCCACCTGCATTTTTCGTATGGTTGAGATAACGCATAGTAGTGTATAGAATTCGAAACTTTTGCCCAATTTTTGCACTGAAAGTGTGACAACTGCTTCAATGCAAAACTGGTTTTGGCATATGTTCAGTTGAATCTGAGTCTAGTGGGTTGGGCGAGTTCACAAAAGAAACACCGAAATCACGCAAACATGGTCGCGGTTTGCGAGCGCATAGCTGAGGCAGCAGAGTTGGGCTGACTGCAAACCGCATTGCACGTGCAAGTCGTGCCTTTACTGAACACATGGCAACCAGTTTTGCTGACCAGTGGGTATAAAAAAGCCACTTTTGGGGGTGTTTTTTTAACCATGCCACCAAGACGGAGATTAAATGGCACTGACCTGGGAAGGGCTGTTGCTTGGCTTCAAGAAGGTGTAGGTGTCAGAGAAGTTGAACGTCGCCTTCAAATGTATCATGCTGTTATCCAAAGACTTTGTGATCGCTTCAACGCCACCGGGAGTACTGCTGAATCAAGACGGTCTGGCCAGCCTAGGTCCACCACCAGACAGCAGGACAGACTGCTGGTTCTGACGGCGTTAAGACAAAGAACTGCCACTGCAAACAACCTCAGGCGACAACTGCATGCTGCACCTCTTGTACTGAGTTGAATGCAACCTAATTGGGGGGGGGGGGGGGGGGGGTACAGGGACAACATTCTTTCAGCCTTTGGTCCTGCCTGCGCTGGACCCTCGCCCGACCTGAACCCGATCGAGCACCACCACCCTCCAGCAGTAAACCTGGGCCAGCTCTTCGACATCTTGCAGAAGGAGTGGAACATTACCCAGCTGACTCAGGAGGCTTGTGGACTCTATGAGACTCTGATGTCTAGCTAATCTGCGCTAATGGCGGCCATACTGAGTCTCGACATTGATAGTCGTTTTATTTGACTGTTCTGATTTCTGAAATGAAGATGTTCAACAATTAAGCCCATGAAGTTGTATTTGAGCAGCTGTTATTTGTTTATTTCTGATGTCATTGTATCATTCCATAGACGAATTTTCAATTGAATTGTTTGAAAATGCTATTTTGTTTTTCGGTTGAATTGTGTGTAAATGTTTTCAACTGGCTCTAAAATGTTTTGAGCAATATATATACCCAATACGTTTTGCTTAGTGGTTTTTCGTCATATCTTGTTTGCCCAGTGACTGAACGAAAGGATGAAAGATTGGAATATCGTCCTTGAGTGCAGGAGCCAACCCCAACAATGCAATATGGTGTGACACACACACATACATACACAGATATACAGGTATTTTGATATTTCTCTTTTCTATTCACAGTGACCTCGTAGAGCCTTACTTTCACTTTTCGTTGCCTTGTAGATTTTAATCAGAAGGCTATCCCAGAAGAAGGCTGGTGTGCAATACCATAGTATGTTTGTTGAATTAGAAAAAAAAAAAAAAAAAAAAAAAAAAAACACCAAAGGTCCTACCTAAGAAACAAAGAAAAGTATGAAACAACAAAATAAGTTACGTTTTCTTGTGAAAGTAGAAAATATAAAAAAGATAATATCTTAGACACAAGTGATCAGAGCCAGTTCTTGGAATGAATCCGCAATGGACTGAACTATAATAAACTAATAAATTCCTACGATAAGTAACTGAGCACAATTCCAGCAATTTTCAGAGCAGCTTGGTGTTGCAATATCTGCAAGAAATATTGAATTATAGGTTTCAAAATTTCGGTATCTGACCAGGATTATGATATATTAGTGAGTTCCCTCCCCTTTGGAGATGGTCTCCCCTTTGGAGAATATAAGTTTGCTGAAGGCTCATTCTGAGAAGCATTTATTATTCCCCATTCACCCACTCCAGCACATACTGTTAGGCAGAATTATCTACCACTGCAGATATGAAAGCTTATCTCCCCCTACGTTTTCAATCTAAGAGTGGTACGATCTCTAATCTACTTACAGGTGATACAGCAAAAGATCGACTCATTCCGATTATGGCTTAAAAGAACACTATCTGTATATGTTTTGTTTTGATAGTTGAGACGATTGTGGGAATGACATATAACTGAAGCAGTCAATATAGGACTGCTATCTTGCATGGCCTGAATAATTGATATCGCAGTGGAAGGTTTGAGATAATTTTGTGTGTCTCACTTCAAAAGACTCGAGGAGAGAGAGAGAGAGAGAGAGAGAGAGAGAGAGAGAGAGAGAGAGAGAGAGAGAGAGAGAGAGACCAACAAACAGACAGAGAAGGAGAGAGCACAATTGTTAACTGCCCTTCCGAAATGACCATACTGGATACTAATCTGCATATCAATAATAATGTAAATGCTGGACGGATTCAGGAATGTCTGCTTATTTAGTTCTAGATGTTTATAGTCTGTATACATTGAAGAGTCTTTAATAATGCATATTTTATATGTAATAAAATCTGAACTTCTCTAGCAATGCTTAGAGAAAAGCTTTTGCTTTTGTGTGTTCATGTACATACATACTTATATATTCTCATGCAGTGTGAGTAGCAATAATGCTCTGCATTTATTTTCTCAGTATCATCATTAACAATAAATAAAGACTACTTGAAATGAAGACAGCGGCAACAGTAAAAAAAAATGATTCTGAGACAATACACTTATTTGAATTGAATGCGTTTCTATATTAGAGTGTTTTTGATTGTCTGAGTCGTGTTGACAATAAAATTTTCACTGCCCATTTCGATGTAATTCATCTAACAACTCCCTCCGTTGTTGACTGTTGTATGTGGTGTACTTTGGTTGTTTTTTTTCTTGATCACGACCGAGGCAAAGGAGAAGGAGTTAGGTTGTAGTAGAAAAGCGGGAATTTCAAGTGATTCTTTGTCTGTGAATGTCATCGTCACGATTATCACGACCACACCAACTCCTTCTCTTCCCCTTTTTCCTTTAAATTATTCATCACTTTTGAAAACTACAAAAAGGCTGATACCAAAGGCACATAATGACTTTGTGATGGCCGCCGTTTGCGTGCTGCGTGGATGATATTTGTGTCGGAGGACGTAAACATTATTCCAAAAGAACGCACGGTAGTCGAATTGGAATAATTTTCGCGTTAAATTACCGTTGATCGTTTCAACAGTGTTTAGATTCGCGCAGCATTGATCCTTTCTTTATTTGTGGGATGAAACACGTATGGAATGGAAATGGGACAATCAATATATTCTAGTTTCATCATTTCACACCAAAGATCCTTGTTTTTTCCTTTCTGTTTTTCTTTTTGTTCTTTTCGCGCGCTCCCCCCCCCCCCCCCCCCCCCTTTTTTTTTTTTTCTTTCATTCTTTTTTCCCCTTTTCAATTCCGAATGTTCCTAACATTTCTTTTTATCTTGCGCACAAGCTGTCGTGTATTTGTCAAATTTATTTGAAAATGCAAAGAATGTGATGTGGCTTTGTGTGCGGGTTTTGTTTTTTTTCAAGAACCCTTGAAACTACAAAAGGGCTTGGCTACAAGAGAGACAACATTCTTCTTCTTTTTACTATTGTTTCAAAGGTGTTTGGATTCCCATCATTGATCCTTTCTTTACTTGTGGGATGAAACACGCATGGAACGGAAAAGGAACAATCTGTATATTTCTGGTTTCGTCATTTCATACCAGAGATGCTTTCGGTCTTTTTGTTTTTCCTTTTCTTTCGTTCTTTTCGTTTTTCTTTCTTGAGAGGCTTTTTTTCATTTTTTTCTTTTTTTTTTTTCTTCCTTCAGTTCCGAATGCTTCTAACAGCTATTTTTTCTCGCTCAAAAGCCGGTGCGTGTTTGTGCAATTCATTGAAAAATGTAAAGAATGCTATGTGATTTTGTGTGAATTTCTTTTTTCTTCAAGAACATAAAAAACTACAAAAGAGACAGAAAAACGGGTTCGCTTGTAAGAAAGACTCAACATTCTTCTTTTCTTTCCGTGCCACACAGTTGTTCTACGTGTCTATTTTTCTTTTTCTCCAGCTCCCAACACAGAATCCGGCATTCTGTACTGCAGGAAATACGATCGTCAAAACATCAAGAGCTGGAAAGTACACAAGTGTACGGCACCCGAGCTTTCAGGATACCTATTTTTGTCAGGGTATTGTGCAGGGGAGAGCCAAGAAACGCCATACACCCAACAACTGAAAGTTGGAAAGTCTTCGCTATGGCATTTGGATGCCCTTAGAGCTTTGTTTTCCGCCTCTAAACAGAAATGCGAGGCTTTGTGTGTGTGTGTGTGTGTGTGTGTGGGGGGGGGGGGGGGGGGGGGGGGGGGGGGGGGGGAAGGGAGGAGTGGAGTGGAGAGGGGGTAGAAAAAGCTGGGGAAACACAGGGTCTCGCAGAAAACAGATGAACAAAAGGTATCATTTTCTGTTTTTGAGGGAAGGATGAGAGCATGGAATGAAAAGTCATCTGGTTCGAGAAAATAAGCAGTGTCTTGATATGGAATCGACTCTGCGAGAAAACTGGAGGGAAATGTTTGCGTGTAAACGTCTGATGGCTCCCTCTCTTGCACACACACGAACACGTGTACACACACACACACACGCTCACGCTCACGCGCATGCATGCACGCACATATGTATGGGCAACCACTCACTCACTATCTCTCTCTCTCACACACACACACACGCGCTTATTAACTCACTGGAGAGGGGTCTTTCACTGGCTGTCAATTACAGAACAAAAATGGAGAAAATATTGAAAAAAAAAAAATCCGTCCTGGTATGAAAATAAGTATCTGTCATCGTGTGAACATATTAAAAAAAAAAACTTCCATGTAAAAAGCCCCATCCTGAGCTACATGGTAATAGATTTCCTATTATAACCATACATAGTACATCTCGTCATGAATATTTCGTATCTGCGAAAAATCAAAATTCATTCTGGTATAAATGTAAAGGATCCACCTGATTTAAAAGTAGTATATTTCTTCCGGCATATATTATTGAAAACCATCCTGGTACATAAAAAAACACGTCAACCTGCCGTGCTCAGTACATAAAATCCGTCACAACTTAAAACGTGTTTTATCTGTCCAGGTAAGGAATATGCACAAAATCATCCAGGTAGATAGATACCTGAAAAATTCTTCTTCTTATTCAATCACTGTAAAAAGACAAAATGTGCACCGAAACCAGGGAGATTCACTGAACAAGTGTAAAACAGTATTAATTATCTATTTACTACAAGAAAGTTTACAATATTAGATCAGTCAGGAAACCAACGTGTGTATGTATATAGTGGCTCCCCCACGCAGAATTCTTTTTTAACGTTTCCAACGCGATTTGCTTACCGTTTTTTTCCGTCGTATCCCGTTTGCAAAATCCTTGGGTGCAGGATCTTGCCACAAGATCACGATCTGGTGGGATGTGCATACACATATATGTGAAATTATTATCAATGTTTGCTTTTTTTTCTGTCGTAAAAAACTGTGTCAACACGAAAAGGTAAATTTTTCGTAACTTAAATGGTAGTTTAAAGCTGTCTACCTAACAGTATGTGTTTCACTGGGTTAATGACAACAGCTTCTTAAACTATATTTTCAACAAATTCATAGTCTCTGAAAAAAAAAATTCATTAACGTATCGTAACTCTTGATCAGATATCGATATTTACGAAACAATATCGATATTTCCGAAATTTTCGATCAGATATCGATATTTACGAAACGATATCGATATTTACGAAATTCTTGATCAGATATCGATATTTACGAAACATGACTGTTTATTTTCGATTATCTCTGAAGGTCTTAACTACCGTCTCGCTGTCTTTGTAGGTTTTAAGCAGAATGGTATCCCAGAAAAAGGCTGGTGTGCAATACCATAGTATGTATGTTGAATTAAAAAAAAGAGAAAAACAAAGGTTCCACCTAAGAAGCAAGAAAATTATGAAACAACAAAATAAGCTACATTTTCTTGTGAAAAATAGAAAATATAAAAAAGGTAATATCTTAGACACAAGTGATGAGGGCCAGTTCTTGGAATGAATCCGCGAAGGACTGAACGATAATAAACTACTAAATTCCTTGGGTAAGTATTTTAGCACCATTCCAGCAATTTTCAGAGCAGTTTGGTGTTGCAATGACTGCATGAAATATTGAGTTACAGGTTTCGAAAATACCGGTATCTGACCAGGATTATGATATATTAGTGAGTTCCACCCATTTGGCGATGGTCTCCCCTTTGGAGAATATAAGCTTGCTGAAGGCTCATTTTCAGAAGCATTTATCATTCCCCATTCACCCACTCCAGCACATACTGTTAGTTAGCCAGAATTATCTACCACTGCAGATATGAAAGCTTATCCCCCCCCCCCCCCCCCCATTCACCCACTCAAGCACATACTGTTAGTTAGCCCAGAATTATCTACCACTGCAGATATGAAAGCTTATCCCCCCCCCCCCCCCCCCCCACACACACACACACACACACACATTTTCAATCTAAGAGTGGTACGATCTCTAATCTATTTACAGTTGATACAGCAAAACATCGACTCATTCCGATTATGGCTTAAAAGAACACTATCTATATATGTTTTGCTTGTGATAGTTGAGATTGTGGGAATGACATATAACTGAAGCAGTCAATATAGGACTGTTATCTTTGCATGGCCTGAATAATTGATATCGCAGTGGAAGGTGAGATCATTTTGTGTGTCTCACTTCAGAAGTCTCGAGGAGAGAGAGAGAGAGAGAGAGAGAGAGAGAGGAGAGAGAGAGAGAGAGAGAGAGAGAGAGAGAGAGAGAGAGAGAGAGCGAGAGAGAGAGAGAGAGAGACACAGACACACACAGACAGACAGACAGACAAACAGAGACAGAGACACAGAGAGAGGGAGAGAGCATAATTGTTAACTTCCTTTCTGAAAATGACCATACTGGATAATAATCTGCATATCAATAATAGTGTAAATACTGGACGCATTTAGGAATGTCTGCTTATTTAGTTCCAGATGTTTATACTCTATATACATTCAACAGTCTTTAATAATGCATATTGTGTATGTAATATAATCTGAACTTCCGTAACAATGTGTAGAGAAGGGCACATTTTGCTTTTGTGTGTTCATGAACATACATGCTTATATCTTATAGTACAGCGTGAGTAGCAATAATATTCTGCATGTATTTCCTCACTATCATCATTACAATAAATAAAGACTAGCTGAAAATAGAACAGCGGCAAGAGTAACAAAAACATGATTTTGAGACAAATATACCTATTTGAATTAAATGCGTTTCGGTACTAGAGTGTAATTGATTTTCTGAGTCATGTTGACAATAAAATTTTCACTGCCCACTTCGACGTAATTCATTTAACAACTCCCTCCGTTGCTGACTGCTGTAGGTGGTGTACTTCTGGTTGTTTTATCTTTATCATTACCGAAGAAAGGAGGAAGAGTGAGGTTGTAGTAGCAAAGCGGGAATTTCAAGTGATTCTTTCTTTGTCTATGAATGTCATCGTCATAATTATCACGACGACCACACCAATTCCTTCTCTTCCTCCTTTTCCATTCAATTATTCATCTCTTTGAAAACTACCAAAGGCTGATATGTTTCCTCATAATGACTTACTGATAGGCGCCGTTTGTGTGCTGAGTGGATGAATATTTGCGTCGGCGGACGTGAACATTATTCCAAATGAACGCACGGTATTCGTTTTGGAATAATCCTCGCGTTACATTACCGTTGATCGTTTCAACAGTGTTTTTAAATTCGGCATCTTTGATCCTTTCACTACGTGTAGGATGAAACACGCATGGAATGAAAAAGGAACAATCTATATATTTCTGATTTCGTCCATTCATACCAGAGATGCTTTCTTTTGTCTGTTTTTTTTTTCCTTTTCTTTTGTTCTTTTCGTTTTTCTTTTCTTTGAGTTTTTTTCCCCCATCTTTTCACTTCTTTGTTGTTTTTTCTTCCTTTCGTTCCAAATGTTTCTAGCAGCTCTTTTTCTCACTCAAAAACCGGTGCATGCTTGTACAATTCACTGAAAAATGTAAAGAATGTTAGGGTTTTTCTTGTGGATTTTTTTTTTCAAAAACACATCAAACTGCAAAAGAGACAGAAAAAAACGGGTTCGCTTGTAAGAAAAGACTCAACATTCTTCTTTTCTTTCCGTGCCACACAATTGTTCTGCGTATAGATTTTTCTTTTTTCTCCAGGTCCCAACACAGAATCCGGCATTCTCTACTGCAGGAAATATGATCGTCAAAGCATCAAGAGCTGGAAAGTATACAAGTGCACGGCACCCGAGCTTTGATGATACCTATTTTTGTCAGGGTATTTTGCAGAGGAGAGCCAAGAAACGCCACACCCCAACAACTGAAAGTTGGAAAGTCTTCGCTATGGCATTTGGATGCTCTCAGGGCTTTGTTTTCAGCCTCTAAACAGAAATTTGAGGACTTGCGAGGGAGGGTCGGGTCCGGGGAAGGGAGGTGTGGAAAGTGGAAAGGGGGGGGGGGGGGGGGGGGGGGTGTGTTTAGAAAAACTGGGGTAAAACAGGGTCTCGCAGAAAACAGATGAACAAAAGGTATCTTTTTCTGTTTTTGAAAGAAGGATGAGAGCATTGAACCGAAAGTCATTTGGTTCGAGAAAATATGTGGTGTCTTGATATGGAATTGACTCTGGG
>JADBJO010000095.1:1059708-1062208 GCA_016801955.1 Conus betulinus | reverse complement strand
AAGAACAAAGGTAAACCAAAGACTGCTCAATTATACAAGCGTCGGCCAGTCCGCGTAAATATTTAGATGTATGTATGTTTCTGTAGATCTACGTAGTCGTGTCAGCATCCCTGCTGTTCCTACATCTGTTATCTGTGGATAAATAAGTTATGTTAATACCAAAGAACTTTTCACCGTTGAACTCGACATGGATCAAACACAATGCCATTAAAAAGCATATATAACTAATGCCCATGTTTATCGCGTCTGTCCCAAAACTTTGATGTTGTTTGGAGTTCAGTTATGAACATTGTTATCAAAAGCCGTCAAGTTTACATTCTTCCACATGAAGTTTTGTTCGGTCTGGTAGTTTATTTGTGTGTGTCTGTTCCTGTTTTCCCCCCCCCCCCCCCCCCCCCCTCGCCCCCCCCCTCCCCTCCCCCACCCCTCTCCCGTACATCTGAGGGAGCTGTATGTTACCTCTGTCACTTGCCTGATTGAAAATTCCTCACCGGTGTGTGCGTTTTAGTTGTTGAAAGCGTTCGCGAAGAGTGACTGCTAGCATATGAATCGCGCTGGAGAAAGGGAGATAAAGAGAGTGTGTGTGGCGGGGGGTGGGGGGTGGGGGGGGGGGAGCGCACACACATACATGATATAAGATAGACACACATAAGCACACACGCATACAGAAAGAGGTGGAGGGAAGAAAGGGGGAGCGGGGGAGGGGGAGCGGGGGAGGGGGGGGGGGGAGAGAAAGAAAGACAGATAAAGAGAGAGACAGACAGACGGAGGATAGGACGGACGGACGGACGGACTGAGAGAGAGGAGAGAGAGAGGAGAGAGAGAGAGAGAGAGAGAGAGAGACAGACAGACAGACAGACAGACACAGACAGACAGACAGACAGAGATAGAGACATAGAGAGACAGGCAGAATGACAGACAGACAGAGATGGACAGAGAGAAAGAGACAGACAGAGATGGACAGAGAAAAAGAGACAGACAGACAGAGAGGCAGACAGACAGCGTCAGCCAGAGAGAGAGAGAGAGAGAGAGAGAGAGAGAGAGAGAGAGAGAGAGAGATACGCAGACAAACATGCAGACAGACAGGCAGACAGACACAGATGCAAACAGAAAGGCATACGCAGAGCTCTCGCTAACAAAACGAACCGGGACTGCAAACATATGTCGTCTTGTGTGTGTCCTTTTCTCCTTTGTCTTTCACCCCATTTACCCACCCACCCCCCCTTTCCTCCTCTCTCCTCACACAACCTCGACCCCCCCCCCCCCCCCACCCACCCCCCCCCATCCCCCCATCCAATTCCCACCTCCTCTGTCAACGTTCAAAGCAGATGGCAAGTGTCCAAACACAACGTGCACACGATGTCTGAAACGTTCGTTGAAAATATGAATTTTATCTTCTCCTCCCTTCACCCACACACCACCCTCTCTTCCCTACCCCACCCTCTCTTCCCTACCCCCCCCTCTCCCACACACACACACACACACACTCGCAAGCGCTCTGACACTGCTGCCTTCTTCTCACCTACACCAACTCGACGTTGAACAGATTAAGGCGCTGCTACACGATCTGTTTGAGCCACAGAGGTTGACGGATGAAACCCGCTGACACTTTGAGGTAACATGGGACGTATGTCAATCATACATACGCTCTTTGACGCGACGGAGAGACGTCAATTTTAACGTCATCGTTTCAAATACAAGTTCTTCTTGTGGGGATGGTGTGCGGAGAGAATGGAGGAGGAAAAGAAGGGTAGTGGTGGTTGACGGGCATCTGTATTAGGCCTACAGCTAGTCATGTATGCGTATGTATGGATGTGTGTGTGTGTATGTATGTATGTATGTATGTATGTATGTATGTATGTATGTATCTAACTGTCTATCTATCTGTCTATCTATCCATATATCTGTCTATCTGTCCATATATCTACCTACCTACCTATCTATCTATCTATCTATCTATCTGTCTGTCTGTCTGTCTGTCCACCTGTCTATCTATCTGTCTAACTGCCTGTCTGTCTATCTATCTATCTACAGTAAGGTACTGGGGTGTACGCAGACCTCTGTCAAGGTCGAAGAGATCCTCCACCTGTCCTTCGACTCGGATCCACGTCACAAATGTAATGAGTTCTTTCTTGGGACACATGTCACTTTTTCACCAAGTTTCGCGAAAACAGGTCCGGTAATTCCTGGCCTAATTTTGTTGAACGGATTCTGGATCGGACCTTTGATCCGCATCCGCTTTACAAATCTTCACCAAAATATACTGGATTCGTTGTTGGATCCCATTCCATGTTTTCATCCAGTTTTGTTAAAATCGGTGGAGTTGTTGCCGCATAAACTTGATGACAGGGAGAAGGACAGATCAACCAACAGACGTGGGTGTAAACGTCATCTTTCTCGCAGAGGGATCATGCTAACCTGCTTCCAATGTATTATCGTCGTGTGCATGCTTGGCCTTGTGGTTAGGGCGCAGAGTTCTCCGTCAGACGTTGCGGGTTCG
>JADBJO010000095.1:1052208-1054708 GCA_016801955.1 Conus betulinus | reverse complement strand
TTATCTCACTCAAAGCTATACCTTCCTTATCCACCCAAAGCTATACCTTCCTTATTTCGCCCAAACTATACCTTCCTTATTTCACCCAAAGGTACACCTTCCTTATTTCGCCCAAGGCTATACCCTCCTTATTTCGCCCGACAGTTATATATATATATATATATATATATATATATATATATATATATATATATATATATATATATATATATATATATATATATTACTCTAGGTTATGCATTACTTATTTCTCGAAAACTTTATTTCCGATTTCACCGAAGACAGTATTTTCTTCATTTTTTTTTCAGTGCTACACATTCTTTATTTTCACCCAATGATGTTTTTTTGTGTCATCCTAGGCAATGCATTCATTATTTGGCACAAGGCTGTGTATTTCTTATTTTACCAGAGGCTATATTTCTTCATTTCATCTCAAGCTATTATTATCTATGTCACGCTAAACAATTAGTAATTCAATCAAAGCTATACATATCTTATATTATCAAGGCCATGTAGGTCTCTTCATTATTTCGACCAGGATAGACATTCTTTATTTCGCCCTGGGCTGTATAGTTATTTCACTCCAGGCTTAACAATTCGTATTTCATCCAAGGCTGTACATTCCTTACTTCACCCGAAGTTTTCTTCCTAATATAATCCAAGGCTTTTTATTCCTTGTTTTATCAAGGCTATGCACTCATTTCATCAGAAGCTGTATCGTCCTTGGTTTACAACGGGCTATATATTCCTTATTTTACCCGAAGCCAGCCTCCTCGAATCAGTATGTGACAGGAAGGAGGGGGGGGGGGGGACGGGGGGGGGGTAGGGGGGTGGGGGGCTCCTCCCTGGACATGGAAAGAAGGGAAACATGAGCACATCATTTTGTAGGAAACTACATCATTTTAAAATTTTTGTAAACGGACCATTTAATACCATTTTTATTTTGGCCCATATCACACAAACAATTCAGCAGATCCCTCGTTACGGTCAGTAGTATATATTACAGCATGGTAGCGATTAATTCCGAAATTTCGGGTCGGACTGTATAGTCGCTGACCCACTCATTTCCGGACACACAAGCTGTGCAAGTGAATGTCATTGTATACAAATCCGAAGGAGATATTAAGGACTATCCTAGCTCATGAGACAAACTCGGATATGGCTTTGCGCTTGAATTCTACATTCATATAGTCTGATTTTCTTCGAGCAGTAACTGTATTGTTAATTCAGAGCAAAGCAAATTAACTGAATTTAGTATTGAATTTGTCATGAAGAAGATAACAATTAGTAATACAGATGGATTTTCTAATAAATATATGAAACCGTTCATACGGCATTGTGTGTGTGTTGTAAATTCCCGTGAAAGGAAGTTAATGAAATTAATTGTCCTTTAAGAGTTTACAATCAGTAATACAGATGGATTTATATTCGATATTTCAACCATTCATATAGTCATTTTATTTCTTTGACGGTTTTTATTTTGTGTCGTGCTCAGTGACAATATTTTGCCACTAAGCTTGTTTCTTTATCCGGAAACAAGAAAAAAGTGAAATATATACGTTTTCTTGAAAAGTACTCTCAGTTCTCTACCAGAATTCTCCACATTCTCCCCTTTTTGTTTGAGAAGACAGACTGTGTACGCTCGTAAAGTGAAAAGTTGTATATAGCTTGCAAGCTCGCAATTGCTTGCATTTGATCTGATGAAAACGTAATGCTCAAACTCATTTTTTTTTTTCGACACACAAATGAATTCTATGATCCCCCCCCCCCCCCCCCCCCCCCCCCCCCCCCCCCCAAAAAAAAAAAAAAACACTGCTTGCCATCCATAAACATCTCTCTGAAAAGAAAAACAACAAAACAACATCAACAATAATTTCGAGACCAGTATTGAAGAAGCTGGGTGGAAGCAAGGAGGCGAGCGATGGGAGGGAGGCGAGATCCCTCCATTTTTTTTTTTCTCCATGCTCCCACACTTCAACAGACAGCAGAAATCCGGAGCTGGACTGGTGTTTCCTAGTCGTGCTGAGGCTGACAGCTGGTGCTGCACACGATCGGCATTGCTGGTCCTGATCTTTGCGTGGACTTCTCTTCCAAATACCGGACATTGACCAGCTTCAGCTGAGGGGACAGTGCAGCAAAAGTTGTTCTTCGAATGTTTGGGTTGTTGGCAAGACGTTGATGACTGAGTTTCTATTTGTGTTGTCAACTCTTTGTTCAGCTAGTGAAATAGTTTCAAGTTTTTCGTTTCCTTCTTTTTTTTTTCCCACTGGGTTAGGAAAACAGGAGATGGTGTCTGCTTTGTTTTCCTACGGGTTTAGTAGGTGTAGAGTCCTTTGTGTGAAAGATAAGTACAGGCTGTTTCATAAATCATCCTTCTGAGTGTTGCTTTTTGCATGAAACGAGGCGCTGGCGATGGAACCCTTCTTTCTGGCACAGGCTTTTTTTCCCCCTTGATTTATTCCAGCAGTCGATTTATGTGCACAGTGACAGTTTTTTTTCC
>JADBJO010000095.1:1019708-1029708 GCA_016801955.1 Conus betulinus | reverse complement strand
CTAGCCCCTTAGACTCTTCTTAGACCAATCTGTCCTACTTATTTATGGTCTACTCCTTGTCTCCCTTCCTACCCTCTCCCCACCCTTGGCCCTTGTCTGTCTGCCTGCAACCCCTGCCGCCACCAACTCCTAACTAGGGGCAGCGTGTACATACTTCAGTGTTTATTTGTCCACACCACTACTAAAAGTCTCAAGCTGTGTGGGTTCTCTCTCTCTCTCTATTCTGGTCTTCCGCTCCTCTCTCTATCTCTCTCTCCTCTCTTCTATCTCGAGGAGAGAGGAGAGGAGGAGAGACTGGATGCGAGCAGGACAGAGAGAGGAGAAGAAAGAGAGACGTGAACGTTTTTTTAAATAATTTTTTAAAAATTTTTTTTTTTATTTTATATTTAAAATTTTTAAAATTTAGGTTTTAAAATTTAAAAAAATTAAAAAATTTAATTAAAATTTATTTAAAAATTTTTAAATTTATTGTTATTAAACAATAAATTTAATAAAAAATTTTTTAATTAAAAAAATTAAAATAAATTTAAAAAAATTTTAAAAAAAATTTTAAAATTTAATAATTAAATTTTAAAAATAAAAAAATAATTAAAATTTTTAAAAATATTAAAATTTTAATTAAAATTTTTTTTTTTTAAAATTTGTTTAAAAAAAAAAATTTTTTTAAATTTTTTAAAATTAATTTATTTATTTTTATTTAAAAAAAAAAAATAAAATTAATTTAAAAATTTATAAAATTTATTTTAAAATATTAAAAAAAAAAAAAAAATAAAATATAAATAAAATTTTTTTTTAATTAAATAAATTTAAAAAAAAATAAGCATTAATATTAATTATAATTTTTTTTATTATTTAAAAAAAAAAAAATTAAAAATATTTTTAAATTTTTTTTTTTTTAAAATTAAATTATTTTTAATTAATTTTAAATTTTAATTTAAAAAATTAAAAAAAATTTTATTTTTTTAAATTTTTAATTAAAATTATAATATTTAATTAAAAAAATATTAAAAAAAAATTTATAAAAATTATTAATTTAAAAAATTAAATTTAATTAAATTTTATTTTAATAAAAATTTAAAAAAAATTTAAAAAAATAAAAAATTAAAATAAAAATTAAATTTAATAATTTGAAATAAAATAAAATAAAAAATTTTAATTAAAATTAAAAAAAATTTAATTTAAATTTAAAAATTTTTTAAAAAAAAAAAAAAAAAAATTATTAAAAATAAAAATATTAAATATAAATTAAAATAAAATAAAAATTTTATTTTAAAATTTTTTTTTTAAATAAAAAATATAAAAAAAAAAATAATTAAAAATTTTTAATTTTTAAAATTATTTTTAATTTTTTTTAATTTAAAATTAATAAAATAAATTTTATAAATAAAATTAAGTTTAATTTTAAATTTTAAAAAAAAAAAAATTAATTAAAAATTAATTTTTATAAAAAATTAAAAAAAAATTTTAAAAATTTTTTAAATAAAAAATTTATTAAAAAAAAAAATTTTTATTTTTTTTTTTTTAAATTTAAAAAAAAATTTATTAAATTTTTAAAATAAAAAAAAAAAAAAATAAAAAAATAAAATTTAAAAAAAATTTTTAAATTTAAAATATTTAAAAATTTTAATTAATTTTTTTATTTTTTAAATAATTTTATTTTTAATAATAATTTAATTTTATAATTTTATTTTTAAATTTTTATTTTTATTTATAAATTTTATTAAAAATAATTATAAAAAAAAATTTTATTTTTTTTTTTAATTTTGAAAAAATTTAATAAAAAATTTTAAATTTTAATAAAATAAATTTAAGATTTATTATTTTTTTAATTAAAAAAAATTTAAATATTAATTAAAAATAAAAAAATTTTTTTTTATTAAATAAAAAAAAATTAATTTTAATATTAAATATTAAAATTTAAAAAAATTTTAATTTAAAAAAAAAAAATATTTTAAATATTTTAATTAAATATTTAAAATAAATTATTTTAATTTTATTTTTTAAAAAATAAAAAATATATTTTTTTAATTATTTAAAATTAAAATTAATTTTATATATTTAAATTTAATAATAATATTAAAAATTTTTATAAATAAATTTTAAATTATTATAATATTATTTAATTATTATTAAATTAAAAAATTATTTTAAATAAAATAATAAAATTAAATAAATTTATTATTTAAATATAATAAAAAATTTAAAACTTATTTTTTTTTTAGTTTAAATTTGTTTTTAATTAAAATTTAAAAAAAAAATAAAAATATTTACATTTTATTTAAAAAATTATTTAAATCAGGGGGGGCTATAATTTTTTTAAAAAATCATAAATTTAAAAATTATTTTTATTAAAAAATAAAAAAATGAATATTTAAAAAAAATTTTAAAAATAAATATAATAATTAATAAAAATTAATTGTAATAATTAAATCAGACCAATTAATATACAAATTATAATGAAATAAAACAAGATGTAAATAAATATAAAATTAACGGTGGTCTTTGTTTTTTTGGCTTCTCATGCTAACGTTGGTCCTAGAGCATCTTTTATATTCTAGCTTTACTGAAAAATTGTACCCTGTCTTGATATTTCTCATTGCAACGTTGATGATTTGGCGTTAATTAACACTAATACTGTGTTATTCTCGATTCAAATTGCAAAATGTATGCTATGTAATCATATCTCTGACAAAAAAAAAAATGCCAGGCTGGGATGACCTAAGTGACAAGTTCAAACACCCGTAAGTGTATTTCTATACTTGGGCATCCACATGAAACTCATAGAAGCATTCGGATTAAAAAGAAAAAATTTGGATGTTTCCAGCAGACACTCACAACAGTTCAGAGCTGTCTTCGTCTGTTTAAATTTCATTTTCCACTTAAATGTTGTCGAGTCCTCCGCGGCTGAGATATTGATTACCTATGTTTGTTCTCTCTACCTCTCAGTTGGTTTGAACGTAGAGTGTTTTACGTCTTGTTTTTTTTTTGTTGTTGTTTGTTTGCTTGTTTGTTTTTTATTTTGTTTTTAAGAATTGGAGCTTTGAGCATTTGGGCACTTACTCCTTGTCCTAACAGTTTGAGTCATATGAGCAAACAAGCTTCTTTTATGGTTGTGATCCTTGGAAATAAACATTTAACATCCTAGCATCATGAAATCAGTTTCTGATTTTTCTCCCAATCCTCTCCCAGCAATCATGAAATCAGCGTCTGATTGCTCTCTCAATGATGCCACTTTTCCTTCTCAAAAAATGTTCCCCTTCTTCTCTTAGACTGGCATGCTAAGCATTCGTTCCCTTATACAGTCGCCCTTCCTTTTGGGGGGCTAGCGGTGGGAGTAGGCTCCCCGACTAGCCTTAACTTCCTCCCCCAACCCTGGCCTTCCTCTACCCCTCCCCCCCCCCTCCCCTCTCTCCTTCTTTCTTCCATTTTTACGCCCCTATCCTTCCCCCGCGTACATACACCATCTCCTCCGGGGATGTAAATCTGGACAATTTTACTTCAGACTCTTTTCCATCTCTTTCAGCTTTTTTTTTTTTCCCCCGTCCCGTTTTTTATCGATCCCTGAGACTTTATCGGTACTTCCCGCCCGCCAGTTTTTCCAATTTCATTTTATATTTCAAAAATATTTTATCGCGTCCCAAACTATTTTATCACGCTCAATTCCGGGGCCAGATTTATGTCCGGGCCAGATTAAAACCCGCAGCAGACGACATTGTCGGCTGAGAATTGGCAGGCTGCGCGCGCACCGCGGTAGAAGCCATAACTTTAAAATTTCGTTTGGTCTGACCCTATAAAAAGAATAACAAAGACACGCGCTAGGGTTTGTGGACGGAGGGGAGAAAAAAATGGAAGTGAGAAGGAGAGACTAGGGGGTCTGAGCCGGGGAGAAGGAGGGAAATAATCATAAAAATGGAGAGACGTTGTAATAAAGTGTTGCAATACCCAGCCCAGCCGTCATATTTCTCAGCATTGATTTTTGAATGGTCAGACGACCGGCTTGTCTGCTACGCGTCCAAAACTGGCTTGTTTTCAATAATAAAATGGCTGCGAGATTGTTTCCGTGGATCTCTCTCTATATATCTCTGGATCTGATTGTCTTTCTGCATTACTCTTCAAGAACCTTGATTTGCACAGCAGTAGACTTTGTTGGTGTATGTTTCCAGCGCACAATTGCTCGACCATTAACCACTTCTCCCTTCTCTCTCATTCCCTTAGCACGCTCTCTGTGTGTGCTTTAATATTTCTGTGGATGTTGATTTCCACAGAACTGCGTAGTTATCGTTGTTATTGTTGTTGTGGTGGTGGCGGTGGTGCTGCCGATGGTGAGAGAGAGAGAGAGAGAGAGAGAGAGAGAGAGAGAGAGAGTTTTCAATGTTAATACTCTGTTGCTACTTCTCTCTCGCTCTCTCTCTCTCTCTCTCTCTCTCTCTCTCTCGAGAGAGAGAGAGAGAGAGAGAGAGTTTTCAATGTTAATACTCTGTTGCTACTCCTCTCTCGCTCTCTCTCTCTCTCTCTCTCTCTCTCTCTCTCTCTCTCTCTCTCTCTACCCTTCCCCTCAAAATGCTCGAGGAGGTTTTAGTTCGTTACATGTTTGCTTTTTCTTAATCATTACAACATTTGTTTTTACTTTGTTTCATCTATACATCTATCGACTCGTTCGACCAGTCTGTATTTTGTTGTTGTTGTTGTTTTTGTTGTTTTTTTTTTTTTGCGTTGGATTCTGTATATGTACATACTTCCCTCATTTCAACTTCTCTCATTTTCACATGCTGTCAGTCCTGACATCGGTTAGTCCTACACGGCTGGCTGGGCTACAAACAACATGGTTCCTCTTGACTCGTCCCTCTCTCTCTCTCTCTCTCTCTCTCTCTCTCTCTCTCTCTCTCTCTCTCTCACACACACACACACACACACACACACACACACAACTCCCCTGTCACTGCAGTGTCATTACCCCACGCAGCCTATTCCTGCTCACCTTTCTCAGACACGCTCTAGTTTGTCCGGGCACTGGCATTCCACATAAGCAGTCTAGGTCGGGTTGTCTTAGGGCAGCCCAGCAGCGGAGACAATGCACTGCTGCCGAATCACTTCGGTAGATTTCAATGATGCCTGTTGTGATCTGATGACAATAATTGTTTAGTTGCGGAGCCAGCATGATCAGCGTCGTCCCCCCCCCCCCCCTCCCCCCTTCCTCCTTCAGGAAGGGTGCTTCTGCGTCCGTCAAACGATAGTCCCAATGCAGTTGCCTGTACCAACGACCTCAGCACGAACTCGCCAACGGTATAGATATAAAAAGGAAATGGAAACTGAGGTCACTACTTCAGCTTAGCACGAGGGGCCACAGAATTTGAGCCTTTTTTCTTATTGTGATCGATGAGGATGAGGATAATGAAGAGGATGCTGTATATGTAGTTCCATTCTGGTCAGCGAGAACGTGACAGGGCAATACTTTACGATTTATATATCCCAGCGTCAACCAGGCCGGAGAGGTACAGTCACCTACAGTGTTGGTAGGATAATTTGAGCAATGTTTCAAGAGGTGCATCCATTAAACGTCTCTCTCTCTCTCTCTCTCTCTCTCTCTCTCTCTCTCTCTCTCTCTCTCTCTCTCTCTCCGCACGTATCTTTTTCGAGATCGGAGTTCTTCGCTCTCTTTAAGTCTTTTCATGACTCGTGTTCATCCTGACGTCTTCCCTCAACTGTTTATGTTTCATTTCTTTTTCGCTTTTTTTTTTTTTTTTTTTTTTTTTCTTTTACCCTACTTGCCGTTTGAAGCCATGTTGATGCCCTGATTACGAGATACACTGTCGTGTTAATGGGCGGCAGAAACGGGCAGCGACATGCAACGAAATGAAACACACCATCATCATAAACTGCGACCTGCCGTTCACAGTGGGTGAGAAGGGGAAAGGGTGAGGGGCGAAGGAGAGGGGAAATGAATGAAGAGGATGGAGGGGGGCGGGAGGGGGAAGGAAAGAACGAGGAAACATTTGACTTCCTACGACTCTCGCCGAGACAGTTTCTCCAACTGCCATGTCTTTTTCATTCGAAGTCCTGAGAGCCTATTCGCCATGAGGAAATAACGTTTGTTAGGGCTGGGAAAGAGTGGGGGTGGGAAGGGATGGAGGGGGACCAAGGGGAATAAACCCATGAGAAGGGAAGGTCGGAGGCAGGGGGAAGAGAGTTGGAGCGTTGGGACAGGGTAGGATGGAGGAGGAGGTGACGGGGGGAGGGGGGTAGTAGTAGCAAAGGAGCAGCAGCAATAGATTGCAACTGGTCAACCTGCACGCGCGAAAACCATTAAATCCCAACGGGTGCTTTAGAACCTTGATACGTAAAGCCTCACGCCAGTGCCCTTAAAGAAAAAAAAAACTATGAAAAGACAAGAACAGAAGAAAAAAAAAAAACAAGTGCCGTCCCAGTTTATTCTCTCTCGGTTGTATAGTCTCAGCAAGCTTTTCCCTGGTAATGAAAACGCGCCAGCACGCGCTCGCGGGCATCAAAGCGAGGCTTGAGCCTCGCTCAGTGGACGAAAGTCGTAATGTACACCCATACATATAAATCTCTCCACACAAAGCCGTGCCGCGATCGCTGGCCAGGATAAATTGCAATATTAATGGTAATAATAAAATTTACGGAACCCAATCACGGAAGGGTTGCCATGGCGATCCTAGGTCAATTAGAATTAAAGAAGTTAAAAGCTTGCCGAGGGAAACGGCTCTCCAGCATCGGCCGGTCGGGGTCGGTAGAGGCCGTCCGTTGCTTTCGCAAGAATAGAACACCAGTGGAGAAGAGCGAGCGAGCGGGGAGGAAGATCTTGGCCAGCGTTAACTGAAATTTTACGGGGAAAGTAATGTTTTGTTTGAGCCATATTTTAAAGGCATAACTTTGGGAGAGAGTGTCGAGTGTCTGATTTGTGGGTAATTCAGAACGTCGTTGCGAAGCCCCGGAGGCACTTGATGGCGGGCATCGGCGAGGGTTGTAATGCTTTGTTATGCTTCAAAAGATTGGGCGATAAATTTGAAACAGACCCGCAATCTTTCTCGGGCTTGATAATGAACGCCATCACGCCGCGGAGAGGCTGTCTTTGTGTCCGAGCTGAAGAGCTCTTCTCTCCGCGAATAATGAGGTTGGGGAAGGGTGGGTTTTGCAACTTAACTTCTGGCCTAAACGGGTTAAACTGGTTGTTTTGTTGTCAGTGGCGTGGCGTGGTGTGTGTGTGTGTGTGATGAGGGGAGGGAGTTTATATGCGCGTGCGAGCGTGCGTGGAAACATTTGTGCGAGGACTTGTGTGTGTGTGTGTGTGTGTGTGTGTGTGTGTGTGGCGCGCGCGCTCATACGCGTGCGGTCGTGTGTGTATGTGCGATGGGATGGACGAGAAGGCTGGACATTTAAAGAACTGTTCACCTCTCGTCAACTAACTCTCATTTTTCCCCTTTACGTATAACAATCCGTCTGCTCACTTACCCCGTCCCTCACCATGTCCCTCTTCCCCTGCACCCCTGCTCATCCTACTTGTCCGTTGCCTTTACTGTCTCCACTTTTCTCTACTCTATAAACGGGTCAAAGTGAATGTGGCCAGGACCGTTTAAGTGTCCAGAATGCGACTCGTAGTTTTGACCTTAGACCTTGATCTAAGTAGTCAAAATGATGTGGCCAATGAACGATTTGAGCTTTGTTTTCAGGTTTGATGTGCTCTTATTGAAAACGGATTTTCAAAGAGTACTGAAAGAAACGGACAAACGACCCGTTCACCCTTACAAACAGATGTTAATGATTTGGGTCAATTCTCTAGACCTGTTACAATTTTCAGGGAATTTTCAGGCGTAAGACGCAAGTCCAGTTGATCAGATTTCTGTGAAAGCATACAACATATGTGGGATTTTTTTTCTCTACTGTCAATTCCCATCCAGAGATACGCAGTGTGTCATGGAATCAAATGGAAAGACTGGAACTACATGGCTGAGTTTTATTCATTTTATGCGCGCGTCTTTGATACCATTGCTCATATTCCTGATCAAGACCACATCGGAGGTTTTCTTGGGGCCTGGCTGACATCGGGATATATTTAGCTCCAATAATGGAACTCAGAGCAATGGGATTTGGAGCATTATTTCCATCAAACAAACGTATCACTGATTAAAAAGAAAGCCTCGAACTCTGTGGTCCATCATGCTTTGCTAAAAAGGAGGTGATAAAGTTCGTGTCAAAGGTTTTGGTGTCTGCAAGTTTTAGAGGCCTGTGGTTGAACTGACGTGGTGGCCATCTCCGTAGGGAGGCATTCACTCACGCTATCTTCGCGACTAAGCAAGTTGTTGTGAGTAGGAGGCTATGGAGATGATGTCCAAAGTATGCTGAATTAGAACAGGCACCACAAAGCTCTACCAAAATCACTCAGCGGCAGTGCAGTGTCTCCTCTAATGGGTGTCTTCATAGTGTGCTGATACTGTTGGTGTTCTGTGGATTGCCGATACTGAGGTTGCAAGAAGACATCACTGTGTAAAGAAGAGCCGGACCGGGCGACGTGGCAGTAGTGTCACCAAGAGAAAACAAAGGAAAAGAAACGGCTAAAGAAAAAAAAAATCGCAAGACGGAGAATCTTACAAACACACAAAATGTTTAATGTTCTTTAATTAAAGTTACCATCACAATAGCGTGTGTCTGGGGTGGGGATGGTAAGCCTGGAGTTAAGGGATAGGAATTTTAAGATGAGTGGCTAGGAACAGGAGTGCAGGATACGGGTTGGTAGAGTAGTAGGAGCGGCTAGTGTGTCTGTCCGCGTTTGACTGAAAAGAATGACCAGTTTTCAAGCAGCAGTCAGCCAGAGATTAAGACTTACGTCATACAACAATGCTTCCCGATGAAACACCCACTTTAAATAAGCCCATGCAATTAGAGCAATGTGCATGTCAACATTCTTTCTTTTTAAGATGTGTGGCACGAGAAAATGCCTACAATAAAACGCAACGCGTCCGAGCCCTTCCGTTGCACTCCCTTTGCACCGGGTAAGGTGCGCAAAACAAAACAACAATGATAATAATGACAACAACAACAGCAATAACAATAATGATAATGAGATCCGCCTGCATGATTTAGGTGCCTGTTTCTTTCTGTGTTCATTTCTGCCCCTCACAGTAAGCTTCTGGGTGGCAATGGAAGTTACTGAACTGAAACTAAGTTTCTAGATCTGTCATATGCAGGCTTTCTGACGGGTCCATCGAGTTCTCGCCTGCTATTTGATTTCAAGCGAGGCATAGTCACCTGTGTGTCAGCAGCGTTGTTCATAAAGTCACGAAGGGAAATGCTAAAAACTCATTTCTGGTCACACTACTGACCATGTGAAATGAGTTCATCCATGAAACAATTTCCAAAGTATGTCAGACTGGAAATGCATGAAACACCCGTGCGACACACAATTAAAAAAAAAAATACATTCCAAGATAAGTAACCGAGTACTATTCCAACAACTCACAGAGCAGTCTGGTGTTGCAATGACTGCAAAAGTATTCAGTTATAAACAAGGCTTGCTCTTATGCCTAAGATTGAAAAAATAGGGGGAGATAAGCCTTCATATCTGCAGTGGTAGATAATTCTGCCCAACTAACAGTATGTGCTTGAGTGGACTTTTTTTTGGGATAGCATTCTGCTTAAAAACCGAAAAGGCAGAGGAGTCAAGTTACCACTTTCCGAGGTCACCGAGGAGAAACAATCAGTTTCGAAATACTGGTATCTGACCAGGAATTATGATATGTTAGTGAGCATTCTCCCCTTTGGAGATTGTCTCCCCTTGGAGACTATAAGCTTGCTGAAAGCTCATTTTGAGAAGCATTTATTATTCCCCCATTCACCCACTCAAGCACATACTGTTAGTTGGGCAGAATTATCTATATGAAGGCTTATCTCCCCCTATTTTTTCAATCTTAGACATAAGAGCAAGCTTTGTTTATAAATGAATATATATATATATATATATATATATATATATATATATATATAT
>JADBJO010000095.1:1007208-1014708 GCA_016801955.1 Conus betulinus | reverse complement strand
CCATCGGTAGACATCGTTCTCGTCACCGTCGCTTTCTTTCTTGTTCTTATAGAGCAGGGAGTGCTTTACAATGGGAACGAAAGAAATGCTGTCTGTGTGTCTGTCTGTCCGTGGTCAAAATGTGTTCCACTCGCTCCAGACAAAACTACTACTGGGTCAATCTTTCTGAAAATGTGTAGATATGTTCATTATGGGTGACGGATCATGCCCGATGTTTTCTTTTTTTACCCGTTGTAGCCGTTACTAATGGCTATAACGGCCCATAACGGTTTTTCTTCTTTATAGACTATCTCAGAAAGTACTAGGCCGATCTGTCTGAAAATTTAGGTATGTTCATTATGGGTCACGGATCATGCCCGATGTTTACCAGAATAGCCGTTACTACGGCTATAACGTCCCAAAACGGTTCTTCCTCTTTTGGAATATCTCATGTGTATTCAAGACAAACTGGAGCTACGTTTATATATGCTTTGTATCTTGTTTTGTCTTTGCCCTCTCTTGTTTTTCTTTCTGTCTTTCTCTCTTGTTTTTTTTTTTTTTTATTTCCATCTGCTTTGTTCTTCTTCTTCTTCTTTGTTTCTTCTTCTTCTCTTCTTCTTCTCTCTCTCTCTCTCTCTCTCTCTCCTCTCTCTCTCTCTCTCTCTCTCTCTCTCTCTCTCTCTCTCTCTCTCTCTCTCTCTCTTCGAGTCTTTTTCTCCTTCCCCCCCATTTCTTTTTTTTTTGTCTCTTTCTTTCTGATATCTCATTTAGGTTCTTTCTTTCCAATATTTTGGGGGTAATCTGCCACCGCCTTAAGCTGGTATAGACACGCACACATATACAGATGATCAGATGTGCGGATATACAGACGAACAGACACGTCTTTATATATACAGAGAGGCAGAAAAAGCGTGTCCGCCACCGGGAGACCACGACATATATGAAACGTGTGAGATTAGAAGTAAGGGCGGCGAGAGACTGAGATACTAAAACTAATAACACGGCTACGATGTACCCTATGCATTATGCACGACGAGAGAGCGAGGAAGAGAGAGAGAGAGAGAGAGAGAGAGAGAGAGAGTTCACTCACTCCTCTTCCATAGTTCCATTTTCCCTATCTCCCAAATCAGTAGCTCTTTCCAAGTTTGACAGCTTTCAGTTTTCCCGCAACAAGCCAGAAGAAGAGGGAAAAAAAGGATCTAGATTTTAGCGACTAGAAAATTTAATATTCCCTCGCAGACTCGGTTAGTCATAAAACGAAGTTTGCCACTGCCGGATGCAGGCGCCAGACCCCAAGCAACATTTAATAAATTATTGGTTTGGCCCTCAGGCTCTTTCGACTTCGGCGCCTCTCTGACCGTATATGGTCGGTCTGCGCGTGCGGGCTGGCCACGTGGGCGATCTGAAACTGACAAGGCCGGAAAGCAGGTGTGCGCTGGCAAAAGTGGCCCTCATACCGAAATTGAGCCCTAGGGGGAAGGCAACAAATTCATTTGGCCGGATTTTTGCTGATGTTAGAGGAATACATATAAATTCTTGCGAGTGGAACAAATTCATTCGGCTGAATGTTACCAGTGTTAGAGGAATACATCGAATATCCTATATTTCTTTTTACAAGGTTGATTTAGGGTGTGTGAATATGGTCTGCTGACAGCATGGAGTCTGCGGCAAGCCTGATGAGTTCTTTACAGCATGAAACATGTGTTGCTTACTTGTACCACTCATGCTGACTTCTCCATCGGAGAACTTACTGGCCTACATTTTTTTTCTTTTTTTTTTTTTTTTTTTTTCTTTTTAGAAAACTTTCGGCTGCTTCTCTCTATGCAAGTCTATTTCGAAGGCATACAATCCATTTGACGTTAACTCGTTTTTAAACAAAACATGAGAGCCAGGATTTGTTGGCTTGTGTGCCTGTTTTGTATTTTCATTAAAAAAAAATCAGTTTGCTTTATAATTTCTAAACTTTGGGTCATAATTTCGCACTCGAAAATTTAACAAAATTGTAAATTTATCGTGAATCAGTATCTTTTGCAACTGGTGCCATGGGCTGTATTTGGTTGTTCATTTCTATTATGATTTCAAAATAAATCTTTTTTCTTACACTTCATTCCAAAACGTCTTTTCCTTCCACCGAGCTCTCCAGTTTGCCTTATGAACATTATATGCATAATGTGCAAAGCATAGTTTCCATGTTTTCATTGCTCATGCAGGAGCGCTTCTACTAGATGGTTCCATCAGGAAACAAACCTGACTGGAGCTCCTTCCAGAGCGATACCGTTATTGCTTGCTGGCGGCCTTAACTGCCGATTTTACATCTAGTTGCAAAGTGAAACGACTGCAGGCGGAAATCTAAACAAATCTTAAATAAATGTCAGCGAACCGCACAGAGAGAAACGTGGACAAACGAGTCACAAGACAACACACACGCGTTTCGACCTCTTAGGTCTTCTTCAGGTGAAACAAAGACGAACAAAATAACGAAAAATGCACGTAGCTTTGATCGCTTCACACTGAGTTCTGAGTTCAGGCAAGGAAGGCGTTTCTCTGGGCGGTTCGCTGACATTTATTTAAGATTTGCTGATTTTACAGTTTAGATACTGATACGTTATAGGTGCTCCAGGAAATCAAGTGAGAACTTATAAGAATTTCCCTTCGCCAATGTCCATTTTTCAAACGTGAATATCAGTAAGGGATATGAAGCAAGTCTGCAAATTCTTTGGAAACAGAGAGCAGATAGAGTTTGGATTTGTTTATTACTATTTCCTGATATAGCGTGCTGTATGAAGTGCGAGGATTCCCACTGATTTGTTGCGGTTTGTAGGGTCCAGACGTACGAACATAAGCTTTTCAAACACTTTCGGTTAATTGGAAATTCCTTCCACCAGCTCTGCTAACATATATTTGTTTGTTACATGATCTCACTGGTAAAAAAAAAATAGTACATTTACATCATTTGGATGTTCTAAATATCATTCATTCCAGACTTAAACTTCGTCTCTCTGAGAGAGAGAGAGAGAGAGAGAGAGAGAGAGAGAGAGAGAGAGAGAGAGAGAGAGAGACAGACAGACAGACAGACAGACAGACAGACAGACAGACAGACAGACAGAGGGATTCTTGTTGATACACATATGTGTGTGCGTGTGTGCGTGCCTGCCCTGCCTGCCTGCGTATGCGAGCATGTGTGTGTGTGTGTGTGTGTGTGTGTGTGTGTGTGTGTGTGTGTGTGTGTGTGTGTGTGTATGCGTGCGTGCATGTGCGCGCGCGTGTGTGTATGTATGTGTGAACAGACAGATGGTGAGTACAACATCCTGCTCAAGACCAGTTTACGGAGTACAGTTGCGGGTGGACGTATCAGAAAGCGGACCCAGCAATCCAAGATGGACAGCGTGAAGGACTAGACCACATACAAACATTAGACTATTTTAGAGGGAATGATGTTCGTCCTATAATGAAATGTCCAACATAACATGCATTACAACAATAATCGCTGGAAAACAGTTCTGTCCATTGGTTAAAGGATAACTTTCTCTGCTTTTTATCATTCTTTTTTTTACATTTGATTGTCTAATAAAAAAAAAAATCTCATAAGAAAAAAAATGCTGGACGTTGTAACTACAGTAATCAAGCAGCGAACATGTGCCTTGGTCGTTAATGTCTTTCCTGTTGCACATTTGTTCGGTTTGTTCGCGTCCTGTGTACAGTCTGTTCACTGCACGGCAAATTGCAGGCTGTAGTAAATAGATCTGGAATTATGAATGTCATTTCTGGAAAATAAGTAATATACTGATGATAAAAAGACTCCTGCGTCCAGCTCTTCCTCTCCCACCTCACTACCACTTTACACACACACAACAAGAACACACACACACACACACACACACACACACACACACACACACACACACACACACACACACACACACACACACACACACACACACACACACACACACACACACACACACACACACACACACACACACACACACACACACACACACACACAGAGAGAGAGGAGAGAGAGAGAGAGAGAGAGAGAGAGAGAGAGAGAGAGAGAGAGAGAAGAGACATGCACAACAAATACATGCAGCACACAACGCCACACACACACACACACACACACACACACACACACACACACAACACACACACACACACACACACAACACACACAACACACACACACACACACACACACACACACACACACACACACACACACACACACACACTGCCAGTGAGGGGCTGTTTTAAAAACTCTGCGCAAGAGCACGCGCAACCACATTCTAAGTTAAGTGGTTCCAACGTTATTGTCGTGCGCTCAGGAATTAAACCTTCCAGCCAGACCGTTTTGCAGGATGTTAAGAGCCAACACCACGTGTATTGTTTTCTTGTCTAATGTTCCATGATGCTGTGGTTATAAACGCAGTGCCTGCTCTTGAAAGCTGCAGTGACAAACCTGGATACTGTTCTGTATGTGGGTTAACATACTTGCTCGTAACGATAACATCAGAACCAGTCTTTCTCTCCATCGTCTTCCAAGAAAGATAATTCGAATCTGTTAATATGGACTGTCTCTTCAACCTCTCTCTCTCTCTCTCTCCTCTCTCTCTCTCTCTCTCTCTCTCTCTCTCTCTCTCTCTCTTCTCTCTCTCTTTCTCTTTTCTCTCTCTCTCTCTCCATCTCTCTCTCTCTCTTTCTCTCTCTCTCTCTCTCCATCTCTCTCTCTCTCTCTCTTCTCTCTCTCTCTCCATCTCTCTCTCTCTCTCTCTTTTCTCTCTCTCTCTCCTCTCATCTCTCTCTCTCTCTCTCTCTCTCTCTCCAAGCACAACCATCTCGATCTCTCTCTCTCTCTCTCTCCAAGCACCATCTTTTCGACCCACAACTCTCTCTCTCTCTCTCTCTCTCCTCTCTCTCTCTCTCTCTCTCTCTCTCTCTTTAATAGCAGTAGCAGTATTAGCAGCAGCAGAAGCAGCAAGAGGAGTGGTAGCTTTTCATTCAATACGTTACATGAAAAGACTAGATCGAGAGGGAGAGAGAGAGAGAGGGAGAGAGAGTTAGAGGGATAGTGGGGGGGGGGGGGGAGGGGGAGAAAGAGAGAGAGAGAGTTTGTGTGTCTATGTATGTAAAAAGAACTGTCAATACTAAATCAAAACATTAATCAACAGTTCATCCAATACGTTGTATGAGAAGACCAGAGAGAGAGAGAGAGAGAGAGAGAGAGAGAGAGAGAGAGAGAGAGAGAGAGAGAGAGGAGACAGACAGACAGACAGACAGAGACAAAGACAAAGACAGAGAGACAATTACAGAGACAGAAAGAGAGACAGAGACAGAGAGAATTTGTGTACCTACGTATGTGAAAAAAAAAACCATCAGTACTACATTAAAGTATTACCTAACTCGACTGCAAGTAAGAAAAGTAACTTGAAGACAAAGCCAACTTAGTAAAAGAAACAAGATATGCTAAATGGCATGCTTAATATAGTATGCCCTTTGAGGCAGCCATTAGAAAATAAGCGCAAACTCTGGATGTGTGCATGCGTAAGCAAAAGCGCGCGCCCGCTTCTGTGTGTGTGTGTGTGTGTGTGTGTGTGTGTGTGTGTGTGTGTGTGTGTGTGTGTGTGTGTGTGTGTGTGTGTCTGTGTGTGCATACGTGTATGTGCAGGTGTATGTGCAGGTGTATGTGCGTGTGAGTGTGAGTGTGTGCGCGTGCGCTCGCCTGTGTGTGTGTGTGTGGTGTGTGTGTGTGTGTGTGTGTGTGTGTGTGTGTGTGTGTGTGTGTGTGCAGATATACTCGTGTTTGAATGCGTGACCCAGGCTTAAAATTAAAAAAAAAAGCCTAAACCTACCGGGGTCAAATCTGAAATGGGGTATTCAACTTTGATACGTACATGAATAAGAAAAAAGAAGAAAAAAAAAAGCACAGGGAAGTGGACGGGACTGTGGAGGAGGGTGGATCGGCTTTGATGAGAGCGAGTGAGGCGGGGTATAGAGTGGTTATTGTGAGAAGGGGTATAGAAGGATAGAGGGAGGTGGGGGGTAGGAGGCGGAGGGGGAGGGGGGGGGGGGGGGATTGGGACGAGGGAAGAAGGGGAAGAAGGGGCAGGGCGGAGAATATAGAAATGGTACCGAGGCCGCCGGAGTCCAGTTTCCCGTCCGTTGATTTGATTTCATGCCCAGTGACAACTGACCATTTTGCCGGGGCCCTGGGAAAAGCCCTGGTCGGTCTGTCCGGCATCGCGTGAGAGGCTGGACTGAAAGTGGATTTGAAAGCTGCTTGAATTTTCATGTGCAGAGACGTGATGGAAGCAACGGAGGGGAGGAGAGCAGGGTAAGAGGGGATAGGGGGAGGCGAGGAGGGAGTGGGGAGGCTACGGCGAGGGGAAAAGTCTTGATTAGGTAGGTAGATGGACAGATGTGTGTGTGTGTGTGTGTGTGTGTGTGTGTGTGTGTGTGTGTGTGTATGTGTGTGTGTGTGTGTGTGTGTGTGTGTGTGTGTGTGACAGACAGTCAGACAGACAGACAGACAGATAGAGAGATATACTTAATTACTGACATGAGACAGCCAACTGATTGATGGAAAACACGCTGGTATTATCGTTCAATTTTTAATGTCACAGACACTGAAATGTTTTCTTTTGTACACAAACGTCATCAACATGATGCTCGTTCAGCAGTCAATCCCCTTTTCTGTCTAAAGTCTATTGCTTTTTATTTTAAGGACAACTTATCCACAATCCTTCTCGCATTCCATCCCTCTCCCGCCCTTTATCAGACCTATCCTCGTCATAATGATCACATTATCATGCCGTCGTGGCATTATCTTGCTTTTTTTTCAAACTTTGATGGTTGCACCATGAGCTGTCAATACTAAGAGAAATCACAAATCTGTATGTAATTTGAAAGAGAGAGAGAGAGAGAGAGAGAGAGAGAGAGAGAGAGAGAGAGAGAGAGAGAGAGAGATGCGATGAATAAGATGATAAAAAAAGTGATCGTAATAATGATGGTCATTGTCACCATACTGATGTTGACTAATAATGACAAGGCAAAACACATTTTAGACAGAAAGAAGCAGAATTCAAGCGGTTATTTTTTCACAAGTTTATCGCAAATTCTTTTTCAAATCCCATACGTAATAAGTTGATGCACTGCTCACAAGGATTCACTCAAGAGATGGGCTGGGACTGGGAGGAAGCAGGAAGACGGGGTGGGGGGAATGGTGTTAGGCCTAGGTGTGTGTGTGTGTGTGTGTGTGTGTGTGTGTGTGTGTGTGTGTGTGTGTGTGTGTGTGTGTGTGTGAGCGACAGAAAGAGAGAGAGGAGAGAGAGTGTGTATGAATGTGTGTATGAATGTGTGTGAGGGGGGGGGGGGGGGGGGGGGAGGAGGGAGTCACGTTAAGATAAGTGTGCATACGAAGCGTATGAACATAGCAAAGATTTGTTTGCAAGTGAATGCAGACCAAAACATTTAATGTCCCCACAAAGCTCATGAATATCACATAGAGAAACGAGCACTTCAAAT